>CM074951.1:19691001-19701547 GCA_037577455.1 Pangasius macronema | reverse complement strand
TGGTTAAGCACAATATACTTTGCATGCAGAGTGCAAGCAGGGACTCCGGCAAGACTAGCTATGACAGCGTAACTAAACGGGAGAGCCAGAAGCTAACAGAAGCTAATGAGGGCACCCTGGGACATAAAGCAGCCAGCCACTCCACCGTCGACAAACCTAACAATACTTCTTGAATAGAAATAATGTATTCCAGACTGTGCATAGTGGCACTGAAAACTTTCTGTATAACATTTTCATTTTGTAGTCCAAAATTCTGATGTCTTCTGATATTTGGCTTAAAATGCATCTTGAGAGAGACAGTGATTAATGTCTGATTATTTAAGTGTACTCATTTCATTTCACACTCTGCTTATGTTTTTTTGGGGTGTCAAATGCACTGCATTATGGGTAAGTTTCCAGAACTTCTAAATCTATTTATTGCACCTTTCTTTCTCACCTTACTTCCTAGGTGATGCATAACAGTGACATCCATATCGTGCCCAATCTGCTCATGGTGGTAGGGCTGACGTCTGTGGGCATCAACATCTGTGCTGGTAAAGTGTGTCAGGACTCGTTGGATGCCTCACAGTTTCCACGCTGGAAAAACATCCTCACTCCCTTCTTCTGCATCTCTCTCTTCTTTACTTCTCTGCTGCTGGTCGCTATGATATTGAGCTATGCCCTGCAGCCCAGCCTGGAGGAGTCACTCAAAGTGGGCTTGAAGAATGGCATCCGTTTCTATAAGGTGAAAGAATGCACTTGCACATGGAGAAATTAAGTTTTTGTAGGATTCTAGACTAACAATCTCCATTAATTGCATTCTTTAGTTCAATTCTAGGCTTAATGTTTCATGCTCATTGTACACAAGCTAAGTGTGCAGTTGTAATCCATCACACAGGACACAGACACACCAGGCCGGTGCTTCCAGAAGGAGACCATTGACCATCTGCAGATAGAGTTCCAATGCTGTGGGAACACCAATTACAGAGACTGGTTTGAAGTGCAGTGGGTCAACAACCGCTACCTGGACTTCACTTCTAAGGAAGTGAAAGAGTGAGTAAAAAGCAGAGGAAAAAAATGGACTGTGTCCTTCCTCCTAGCATATTTCAAAAGAAGAAGGCTCAAGGTGTGAAAACAAAATTAGCACCATGTGGTGTGAATTTGCTTCCTGTGTTTCTTACAAGCACCACTGATAGTCTCAGATCCTTGCTTTTAAATTAATAAATGGCTGGAAACTGCACATCACGTGTCCCAACACAGTTGATTAGCATCGATCATTTCAAATCAATCACATGTGCATACAGAACCCTATGAGTGACACAGGCAAACGACCTTGAACATCCAGTGACCCAAGAACAATCTGCTTTATTTTTCTAGTAATGTAAAAGAGTTATTTTAAATTAAATTTCCATAGTTTCAATTCAAATTAATCAACATATTGTAGAAAACTGAAAAAAAAGAGATTATGCACATATCTGAGCAAACTCTTTGTTGTGTTTCCTGTGGTGCTTCACCCCTTTTCTAGCCGTATAAAGAGTAACGTGGATGGCCGTTACCTAATGGACGGAGTCCCTTTCAGCTGCTGTAACCCAGCTTCCCCCAGACCCTGCATCCAGTACCATCTCTTAGACAACACAGCCCATTACAACTACGAGTACCAGAGTGAGGAGCTGAATCTGTATAACCGTGGCTGCCGTCAGGCTCTGGTTAACTACTACATGGGTCTGATGAACACGATTGGGCCTGGAGTACTGTCTGTATTTCTAATTCAGGTACAGTGGAGGAAGATTATGTTTAAAGGAATACACCATTATTTTTAAACCTAGTCACTGTTCACCACATCTGAAGTATCAGAAGTATATGTGACTACCATGATCTGTTTCCAAGCTACAGTTACTATGTTATCTATGTAGTCCACAATTCTAAACTAATGAAACATGTTTTCTTTTCTTATTAAAAGCAAATGTGTCAAAACACTTTTTCCAGTAAATGATACGGATGTAGTAGACTGAGATTAGCTTGAAAAATATTGGAGTATTCCAAGGTATGGTGTGCTGAAGTGAAAACCAATAATAATAAACCATAAAATAAATAAACCAGTCCATAAAATGGTCAACATCATCCGACTGTCTGGGAATCCAAGTTTTCCATAGCTGGGTGAAATGTGAACTGGTTGATGAATGCTGCACTAAACCATACTATGACTCTAAGACTGGACGTGAAGTGTAGTTGGGTAGAGACATAAATTCTCATGTCTGTACAGTATCTTGATAAAATACCCAGATAGAAGAAACCCATTGAGAAACTGAATTACCTAAAAATCAGTCTAGATTAACTTTAGCTGTGTAATCTAATATACATATTAAAATATTAGTCACTCCCCAGCTATCAACGCAGGCCATCCTATAATATCAGTATTATCTGATTTGGCAGTGCCAGCTCTAACTAGCATTATTACCACTATGTAAATTCCTAGAGGTATTATTAACACCCATGCTAATTCTTTCCTAAGACAAATGTTCATATAAACCCAATGCATATGTACACATCCTAGTTTTATTCCATTTTTTGTGATTGTGACCAAGATAAGTTAAACTATACTGCCAACTAAACCAAAGGCAAACAAAACCAGAAAAACAGGCCAGATATGCTTATTCATGAATTCTTAGACTATGCCTGGAAACCACATATTTATATTCAGCTGAGTGTAAAGTTTTGTGTACCTTCACATCAGAATCATGACACCAACACAATATTTGCTGTGAGTTAAGTTTTACAGATTTTACAGGTTTTACTTCACTACCACAAAGCAACAAAAATGTTGCTAAGAAATGAATAGTGAAACAATTAAAATTATATTTATGAATGTGAATTAAATGTGGATTTTCTTTCACTTGCCTCTAAATACTTTTTACAAGTGTCTTGCTGACGGATTTAAAAAAAAAAACTCTCTGGCAGTTTTTTTAGTTTGGGCTTTTTTTGGAATATCTATTTTCCAGTCTTTATTAGACATAACCCACTAGGTAACTGCATCGTTTAATAGTCAGTCTAGAATTAGATTTGATCAGCTGTGTAATAGATATGCATGACCATATTAAAATGTTATTCACTCCCCAGCTATCAACCCTTCTGAGCCTGGCAGAACTGCAGCCATCCATTAATATAAAAATAATATGCTTTGATAGGCTGATATGATATGCTTTTCTTTCAGATATTTATTTTTCAGTCTGTGTTTGTAGCTGTTTTGATGCATGTTCACAGAAATTAACTAGAGCATGCCAACAGGGATGCAAACTTTTGAGCCTGCTGATGTAGGTAACTGCTGACCTAGACTCAATTGCTAGTTTTTAATGTTTAGGCCATATTATAAAACATTTCACAAAAAAAACATTGTGTTTTCTTCACAATTCAGGAGTTCTGTTTTGTAAATAGATAAAGGTATATCATTCTTTTTTTCATCTTGAAACCAAGGGTATGCAAACTGTTGCATCGATTCTTTAATGATAGTTCTAGTAAAACCATGTAAATGTATAATTAAAAAAAAATCACACTACAACCCTTTTCAAAAAGTACACAGACCCAGTGGGTTGCAGTTCACGATTGTCCCCTCTCTCTGTTGTAGATGACTGTGTTGTTTGGCCTGCGCTACCTGCAGACCTCCATGGAAGCCGTGGAAGGCCAGGAGAATGTGGAGATTGAGACAGAAGGCTACATCCTGGAGAAAGGTGTGAAGGAGACAGCCAAAGAGTTTAAAGAGAAGGTGATGAAGTTGTTTCAGCAGGCTCAGGTGGAGGCCGCCCCTCCAGTGGCTGAGCCAGAGGCACCGGCGCCAGCAGAGAAAGCAGACTCAGCCTCCAGCTAAATGAAGTCACCTGTGGGTTTATCAGTGGAAAGAATATCCAACTTCTCTTTGATATTAATATATAAGCCAGAGAAGGAGAAAAACCTAAACACAAGCTTCTCCTACACTATATCTTTATCACCCATTTACCATTACAGTGTTGAAATCATATGATCAATTTAGACCCTGACAATATTCTTCTGTTTTCCTTCTAATTTTACAGTTGCTTTAAAAATTCACATAACTATGGAATGTAAAGGAAACCACATTGCATGCTGTTTGTAGACCATCGTTTCTGCTTTATGCATGGCTGTAAAGATATCAGTATAGAGCAAATGCAAAAAATGCATGAGACAAATAAAGATATGAGTTTGTATCTGCTTTGTGCTGCTATTTGGTTGTTTTTTTAGGATATGAAACAGAATGAAATTTGAATTTGCTACTGGTTATGAATGCTCAGGACCATGTTTCTTTCTCAGAAAGTTTTGACATGGTGTACATTTTTCCACATCAGTGGTAGGTAGCAGTGGTAGCTCAAAGGTTGTGGCATTGGATCAAAGGGCTCTGAGTTCAAATCCCAGCCTCATCAAGCTGCCATTACTGGCTCCTTCAAGAAGGACCCAACAGTAGCAAGCTGCTTTGGATTAAAGTGTTGGCCAAATGAAGTAAATGTTCTGTTTGTTTTACACTAATTGACTTTATCATTATGCAATGGATTTTGGATCCTCTTTAGAGACTGAAAGAGAGAGAGAGAGAGAGAGAGAGAGAGAGAGAGAGATGATTATAGGTCAGTAGAATATAATATGAAGACTTGGCATGCCAAGCTGATGTCCCATGTCCTGACTAATGAAAATATTTTATTTATTTTATGATTACCTTGACTCCAAAGTTTACTGTCTCCATTACTTTTACAGTGGCTTTCTCATCAAAAATGGTGAGTGACAAAAGCAGCTCTTGCTCTTAGGTTTTTAGGAGCTCCTTTTCCTCCTATTAAACACCCGTAAGTGCACTAGCAATGTCCCGATGTGATGTCAGAGCAGCACTGCTAACTTCTCAGAGGAATAACGAAAATACAGCACCAACTAACAAATTAGCACACGAGTCACTAAACACACCTCAAATATTTCAATATGAACATATTATTTAATGTATTTCAAGGTGAAATTTTCCGTAAACTGGTGCAGCATGGTGGCTTTGTGGTTCGCATGTTTGCATCGCATCTCCGTGGTGGGGTGGGGTGGGGGGTATGGGGGATTTTGAATCCTGCCTCCACCCTATGTGCTCAGAGCTTGCATGTTCTCCCCATGAGTTTCTCGGGGGTTTCCCCCGGGGACTCTGGTTTCCTCCCCCAGTTCAAAGACAAGCATTGTAGGTTGGTTGGCATTTCCAAACTGTCTGTACTGAGTGAGCACGTGTTCGAGTGTGCCCTGCGATGGATTGGCACCCTATCCAGGGTATCCCCCGCCCCGAGGCCCGAGTCCCCTGGGATAGCCTCCAGGCTCCCTGCGACCCTGTGTAGGATAAGCGGTACAGAGGATGGATGGAAGGCTGGGTGGCTGGAGGAATGGATGGATGGATGGATGGATAGAAGGCTTTTCCTTTCAGTTTAACAAGGCACTGTACCCTGCTTTGCCACGTGATGGCGCTTTGGAGCAAAGCTTCTCAAGCCCTGTCACTGATGAGAGCTATCCTCCTGCCTGAGCTGTGACAAGAAGAGCGACAAGGTAGACATTTGACGAATTTTCCACCAAGACACATGAAAAGTACCGGTGTGTTTTGAGGGGTGTGGAACTTTCCTTTAAATGCCCCCCTCCCCCCCTCCCCACACACACACACACAACACACACACACAGACACACACAGTTGTGGTATTCTCCGCTACAGAAACACAGCGCTTCAGGAGGGGAACCGCGCGCGCGTGTGATTCCGGGGTGGTTACACAATGTGTCAGTAAGATGACAGAAAAGCAGAAGGGCAGTGGCAAGGAAAAAAACATGAGCTAACGGTTTTATGTCACTAGGCAGAAAAGTAGTCGGTCTGATTTTGGTTACTATCCTTAGGGCTAGAAGTTTAAAATGAAGTGATCCGTAAAGCACGTGAAGGATTCTTGGAACAAACAGTCACCTGGTGAGAGAAACAAGATGGACGCTAACTTCACGGAAACGTTAGAAGAGTTTATGGGAAGTGCACTTGTTACATGGGTAAGTTAGGCGTTAAACTTTTATTAAAAGTTTTAAAACTTAATTTAATCTCATTTTAATTTCAAGGTAAAGCCTCCTTTATAAATATATATATGTTTACAACTAGAATTTATGTACTCATGAATTGTACCTGATGTTTTAGGGTGTTGTTAGTGTTAATAATAATAATAATCTTATTATCAACCCCCTGTTCATGCAAACAGCATGCATTTATTTTCCACTTTACTTTATAAAGTAGTTATAGTATAATGGTAACATAGCAACATCCCTTGATATGACTAAATCCAAACTAAACTAATCTAAATGCCCTCAAAATGCCGTAAAAAAAAACAAAAAACAAAAAAAAAATTGCTAATTGCTAAATGCTAATAATAAATGTGTTAAGAATGATAATCTTTTCCACAAGGTGTATCTCTTTGAGGACATGGTTGGTGATGAAGCCCAGGACTACATGGAAGTCAACTCCAACTCCCATAATGCACTAAGGCAGTACCTGCGCCTCACTAATGGAATCTACCTCAATGAAGTCATGAGAATCATGTAAGACCTACAGTCACATGAATACTGATAAACAGACCAACCGCATCAGGCATTAGCACTAACCTGTATCAATCCGGATTCCCCAGTGATCCTAATCCGAAGGTAGAGCAGATCTATCACAATGTGGGTGATGACAAGATTCTCCGAGTTCAAAATTTCTCCATCCTCAACCGACACCTCAGGTCTTACTATCAGGTACCAGATTTGGCAAAGCTTTATCTGTGAAACTGATTCATCTGCTTGTACAAAAGGACTTAAATTTGGAAACCTGGGATGATCAAGCCCATGTCAAGTTATTTGGTATGAATGCATGTTCGGTGTTACCATGTACAGAGGTCTCTGTAATAAATGTGAAAGGGATTTACTGTACATTTTCTGCAATGTGTACCTCAACTATCTATAATACAGGCCAGAAATATGATTGTAAAAGTGTCAGGAAGTCTCAGGAAGAATTGGTGGATCCAGACCTACATTCCTCACTCTCATAGCGACATACTTTTTCCTATCATTTTCACCGTAATTATGGATTAATAATTCATAGAATTTACTGGATAATATGATTTAAAATGAATGATAAGGGGTTATAACAAAGTAGTCGGTAACAGTAAACAGAATATAACTATTTAATGGAGTTAGAGTAACTAAGTAAGTATATTTTGTCATTGTTCCCTGCTGTTACATGTGCATTTGTGTACACTAACATGGTGAATTAGATGAGAGGTCAGTTTTTTCTAAGATGCATTTAAGATGTAGTTTAACACGAAACAGTTGTGGTCATCTTGTTTTTCTGTTTTTTTTTTTTTTGCGAGTGGTTTCACTTCTTGTTTCAGGTTTCTTAGCAGCAACAGCAACATATCTCACAGTTATTTTGAAAGAAATAATCTTTTTTTCACTCATTCTCACTCTTCTTTTTTGCTGCCTTTCCTGTTACTTTTTCAGGAATTGTTCAGCACATTTAATTTTAATGTTGTTTTGTTAATCCTGCACAGACAAAAGCTTTAAAACTACATGGGAAGCACAGCTTCCTCTAAATGAAATGTTTAACCATGTGGCTATATTAGTCATCACTCACTGTATCTAAATGCACTGTTGCGCTGTTCATTGACATTTAATGTGCTTTCAGCAGCACTGTCTCCAACTGTTTTTGTGACTGTTAGAAAGCCAGTGGACACACATCCAAAGCATCACTGAAGCCTAGCTTTGACAGAATCCCATGGCATATTAAAGTGCACATTGTTTTTATTCGAGCAAAGATCAGAGTATGTTGGATAATATGATGTTAAACGTTGTTCTGAGTCCTGCCCTTGGTGCTGATTTAAAAATATCATAAAAATATCAACACAGACATTCTGTAATTATTATTTAGGGGGTAGCACATATATTCTGAATGTCAGGATTAGAAAATTAGTTCTGCAAAAAGATAAGTGCAAGTAATTTTTTTAAACTTGATTTTAGGGGTGGGCTTTTATTTTGTTTATTTATGAGAAGATACACAAAGTAAAAGGAGCAATGTTTGTGCACATTTTTGAAGTAAAACTTTGGGTGGACCTGGTGTCGTTGGGGGATGATGGAGTTTCTGTTTGGGTGAGACTGGTGGTGGTTGTGTGAAATCCACTAGCATAGCCAGGGGTGTTCCTGTACTACTAAAATCTGTAGGTGGCACACCCAGTCGTGTGGTGGGAAAAAAAATCTTCATATAAACAATTTTAGTCATCTTCAGAAAAATACTTTTGCACAGATCAGGATTAAGAGAACTGTCACCAAATTATCAAGATTTCCCAGCTAGGTGTATATACTTAAGCATTCTTATTCTCTATCTGCACACCTAAATATATATATATTTGGGGCCAGATGTAGCATTTTCTAATAAATAATTTGAAGTTATTAGCTAGCAAACAAAACTTTGAGTAATTAACATTAAACAAATAGCAACAATGGAGCAGTATTACCATTCATTCATCTCCAGTAACCTGGTCAGGGCCACGGTGAAGCCTATCCCGGGAGCACTGGATGGGAAGCCAGGAGGCAACTACCAGCTTCTTTTTGGGAGGTGGGAGTAAAAAAGAGAACCCAGAGGAAACCTAAGTGGACAAGTGGAGAATATGCTAACAGCACATAGGCAATAACCTGAGCTCAGGATCAAATAGGGTACCCTGGAGCTGCGAGGCGGCAACGCAACCTGTCACACCCCTGTCTCGCTTGGAAGTGTTATTAGGTCTATCCAGTTCTGTTTGCAGATTTCCAACCTCTTGAGTCCATAATTTGGAAGTTTGTGGATATGCAGTTTCTGGATATGACGTCATGTCTTTCAGACCAACAAATGGAAGTACTATCTTCACTGCCAGTGCTAGCTACATGGTGTACATAAGCAAAGCTCAAAAGATATTTTGGAAAACCTCTTTGAGTGCCATCACCAAAGAAGTTTTCCATCTCCATAGTGGCTGCAACTATGCATGAGGGGCTTTCCAAAGTTGAAACTGTGGGAGGACCAATGGCCAACACTAATTTAGCTCAAAACAGGGAGATAAATTAGATTCTTTAAGCTCTAATGCAAACACTTGGTTATAAATCCAGTTCTGTTTCAAGCTGGTTAATGGTAATTTAACTGGTCTCATAGACTAGCAAAACCTTGGTGGTAAAGCTGGCCATTTTCTTTATGCTGGCCTAAGCTGTTTTCGGTCTAGAGTTGATTATCTAAGCTATAGTGCTTTTCTCGTGCCACTGCTGGTATGACAGATTATTTTCTATAAAACGGAGCCAGGACAGAATTTATATTTAAGTAACTTGACAAATTACAGAATATATCTGGGTGCTAAATATTTCTTTGCCATATCTGATAAACATGCTTCCTGTCTCAGAAAGAAAGAGGCAGCACTGTAATATTATTACAGCATCTCAGCTATAGTGTGGCTGAGACTAATTTAGCCCTGTGTTGTATACCATGATTGTTAAAAAGAGTGAAATAACATGGTACACAGATTTTGCTTTCACTCTGTGTCTTGTTCTTATAATTTCTTTAGGAAAATCTTCAGCAGCTGGTTTTGATGCCTCTTCCCAATGTAGCAGTTTTGGGGCGAGATCCCCTCACAGGTAAGGTAACAGCTTTCAATTATTTTAGTTATTGTCCCGGGTAATTTTTTCAATTTAGATTTCACTAAATGCTAGCCACATGTCTGCTTTTTGATAGTAAGTAAGTATAGTAAGTAACAGTATGGTGTAGTAAGTAATAAGTAAGTAATAAGCAACATAAGCATATATTTCAGGGAAACACAATTTCTATACATTTTTATACTTATTCAAATGCTGTAAATGGTCAACAGAGGGTGCTCTGGAAGAGCTAAGAAGGTTGTTGCTGCTGTTATTGGGATGTGCCGTTCAGGTAACTTTGCTTTGTACCTTTAACATCCACATATACATAGATACTAAAAAGAGTTCACAGTTAATTTATAGGTAAACAAATGAACTGATATGGGGTGTGTGTGTGTGTGTGTGTCTTTGTGCTTATTGTGATTAGTGTGAGACGAAGCAAACATTCATTCAGCAGATCCAGTCACTCAACATTGAGACACAGGCAGAACTCGCTCTCTGTATACAGGAGGTCAGTCTTCCATAACACCAGATTTTATCATACTAGAGCCCATATTTTTTTAAAAATTTTTTTGCATGCTTGGTATCATTTGTCATTAAAATGGGCAGTATTAACCTGTTTAAACCTGAACAATGTTCCAGTGATGGAAACATATACAAACACATTTGTTTGTCTGAAAAAAAATTAAGCACAGTAAATAATACAGTTCCAGTGTTAACTCTCTCTGAAGATTTGTAATGTAATGATGTGAATGTATTTCTTCAATATCCATATAAATATATAAATATAAATATAAATATAAATATATATATATATATATATATATATATATATATATATATATATATATATATATATACAGAAACACTGAGCAGTGATCACATATAAACCAACTGT
>CM074951.1:19661556-19687458 GCA_037577455.1 Pangasius macronema | reverse complement strand
AATCCACCAGTGCGAAGTGTGAATACTTGTAATATTTTCCCTGGTCTTAAGATTTTGTTCAGGAGTGTGTATATATACATACATACATACATATATATATATATATATATATATATATAGATAGATAGATAGATATAGATAGATATATATGTATGTATAATATCAGTGTTCTAGGTAGCCTATATTGTAAATCATGATGGATCTAAGGATTTGTGGTGTGATCTCTCTTATCCTTGTATCCAATATGTTTTATATTTGTGATGATTAAGGTTGCTTTGAAAAAGTTAACTATACAGAGACTATTTCAGTCCACCATTAAACTCAAATTCTGAAAACTTTCTGACTGACTGAAGTTATGGAGGTATTTTAGGTGGATTTTTATCACATTCAATTTCTTATGGAATAAATAGGCCACTTTGGAAATACATAAATCCTAGACATTACCCAAATTGCTCAGACATTGAGAGTTTTCTTGAGTTTATTTAGCCAAGAAAAATAGGCAAAATTCTGCTCAGCTCATGGATAATCAATGCTTAACCTAATCTTTTAGATCAAAAGAATACATAGCCTGACATTCATGTAGCTAATGTGATTAAGCCTCTCCATTGTCCCCTACAGGAGCAGCAGCAGTACTGCGCTTCACTGCAGGAGAACAAGGCCCTGCTGGAGGAGCAACTGGATGACGCACGAGCCCGATGTTCTGCACTACGGGAACTGGAAAAAGACAATCTTTTGCTCAGACAGAAACTCATGGACTTGGAGGCGGTATGAGAGTGCTGCTGATCTCTTTAATCAGATGTTTATTGAATAGAATTGTTAAATATAGTAATGAATAAGTGGCACCCATAATGAATAGCTTCAGTAGGAAGGAGGAAGCTGTGTGTGTGTGTGTGTGTGTGTGTATGAGTTTGTGTATGTACATGTGTCTGTATGTGTGTGTGTATGCGTAGGAGCGGGATGTGGAGAGGCAGAGGGTCGACGAGCTGCTGGAGATGAATATGAGTCTGCAGATGGATCTGAAGCGCCCATCTCATTCTGCTGATGTCACGCGGAGAGTGACTCATTCGCATGTCCTCTACTCTGAGCTGGAATCTGATGAAGAGCTTCAGGAACCCAAAACCCCTGAACATCATGGTGACTATAATAGCACATGGCACTTAACCACCATGTCACTTTCTGATGTAGCGTCATGACTTTATGCCAAATATGATTTCCTCACATTTATCAGATTTTTTCATTGCTCCTCCATAATCTCTTTTTCCTCACCCCTAATCCTACTTAGAACTGGACCTGAAACCACTGAGTGTAGAGGTCAATGAGGCGTCCTCGCTAAGGCTTCTGGGAGCTGAAAATGAAAATGCGGAACTGAGGAGACGACTGGAGCGTCTGCAAGCCGAGCAAGAGGTTAGGGATCACATGGCAGGCTTGGTCAAATTAATTGTCTGTAATGCAACAATAAGATTTTATGATCTGCAAAACTGTACTTACATGAATGTAATCAGAATTTTAGAAATTTGCAGTTTGCAAACTGAGAACTTTTATACTGCATTTATGAATCTCAGTTCTCAATTCTCAGCTTTGTGTTAGAACTCAAGCTATGGAGTTACAGTAATGTCTAAGGATTGATGATTCATGAAAATAAAATCAGCACTGCATTCATGTATGATTAATTTTGACAAGAATTTAACTCCATAACAGCTTTTCTATTTGAAACCTCAGCACCAGTTTTCTGTTTGACAGACATTTGAATTACAAATATTTAATTACAGAGCATGCCCTAATTGCAGGTTGTCAGCAGTCATTTGCCTCCAGATGACGATGTCACGATTAAACACTCCAACTATGAATACCAAATAACTCTTACATATAATTTGGAACATTTGCAAAGTAACATTAAAAATATGTGTAAAGGGATGCATGATCAGCTTACACTTTAATTCAAGAACAACCTTTTTTTCAGGCAATGCACCAGTTATGATCCTTGACCAGTGTGTCAAATACAAGTTTCACACCCACTGACTGTGCTAAGAAAAGTCTGGCAGGGTTAATGCACCCGTGCATGTCTTCAGTGTGATGGACAATGAGCTAAGGCTCGTAAAATATAATTGCCAATTTGTTCTGAGCTGGGAAATGCAATTATTTTTTCATGGATGGTTATTGACAATAACTTTTTTGTATATATCAGATGAGTTTGCTGAACTACTGAAGGCAGTTGATGATCTTTGATAGTGGATAGATAGCATCAGTAGCAAAATGCATAATTGGCTTTGATTCCAATCTGACCACTAACCCTGGTTTCCTCACTCTGTTGGTGAGAATAAAATGCTGAGTTTATGTTGCTTAGGCTCTGCAGACAAACTCTCCTGAGGTGACAGAGGCTCTTCAGAGACAGGCAGACAGGCTCAAACAGCTGGAAGAAGAGCACCAGAATACCATCAGAGAGGTAAGACACTGCACATGCAACAGACTGCCAACACTACAGAGCTGTTTTGTGTCTGTTTGATCTGCTGTGTTTGGGTTTCAGGTCTCAGTTTTTTCAAATCATTTTTTCCCCTCCCAACTGTCAGTTTCAGAACCTGAAGAATGAAAATACCAATCTCAAGAGAAGCCTTGAAGAGCTGGAGAAAATCAGACTCCATGAAAAGAAGAAGGAGAGGTCAGCTGGAGAGGTGGAGAGAGAGATCCCAAGAGGGGAGTGTGAAGGAAAAGACACGGGAAAAGAGGAGGAGGCAGACAAAAGGGAGAAGAAGAAGGAGGGGATGATGAGAGCAGAGAGGGAGGATGGAGAAGGAGAGGAAGTCCTCCTCAAAGAGAGAAAAGAGGAGACTAAAAATGATATAGACACAAAAGAAAGAGGAGAAGCCGAAGGAGAGAAATGGACAGGGACAGGTAAAGATAAAACTGAAAGCATGACACCAAAGGAGGAAAGCAAATCAGATGATCAGATACCCATACAAAAAGGAAAACAAGAAAAAGAAGTGAGAGAGATGGAGGTAGAGTTGGATAAACTCCACAGGGAGATCTACTCTCTATCCACTCAGCTGCAGCAGGCGGCGAAGGAGAAGGATCAGCAGGCAAATCTGGTCCAAGAGCTGCAGTCCAAACTGGGAGAGCAGACTAAGAAGACTCGGGAGACGGAGCAGAAACTGGCTCTTCTGGAAGTTGAGAGCCAGAGACTCAGGAAAGCAGCAGAGAGCCTCACAGAGGCCAGGAAACAGATAGAGGTATCATACAATTTACCAGCGGTTATTAGACAAAACATAATAACTAAATGTGCTGGGCAGAGATCCAATATCTGAAAATGAAAAATAAGGCCACAAACTAATTCACACTTGAACATTGTTACTGACATAGAGGCAACTTTTCAAACCAGTAATGAATTCTTCTCAGTCTTAACACAATGGTGGTCACACCTGTACATATAATCCATATCAGTCACCTAAAACATCATGCACAATGAGTGGTGTCATCCAGTACAAAGATCATTGTCGATAGTGGCATGTGATTAAAACCCAAAATAGTCACAGTGTCAAAATGCTTAATGAAAAAGCTCACCCTGAAACACATTTGATGTTTATATTGAGATATCTGTGATGGACTCAAAGATGCAGAATGCAGTGCAGCTATATGATACAGTTGCCCTGAGTTACGACAGAGACTTGGCTCGGTTAGTTAGTGATACATGAGATGATGAGCATAATGGTGTTCGTGGCGGTATTAGGATGAATTGTTAAGCTTTGGAAGCTGACCTGTTTGTCTAGAGTGTAGCAATGAAAAGCAGAGAGAGCTGGATAGGCTATAGCAATAAAGCACTACTGCATCGCTCTCTTTAGGTAGAGATGAAGCAAGGGCAGAATCCCACTAGCACCACTATCAGTAGGTAGATCCGTGGCATTGTGGGTAATCTAGGAAACTGTCAAAAATGAAAACAGACCAACTTGTTGAAAGAGGTTTAAGCCAAAAAGTCAATTCCTAATCTTGGATGCCACTGAAGCTCACATATTAATCATTTTTCAGGAGTTACATAAGTATGTTTGTTTCCTAGATTTTGCAGTGTGAATCCATGCACCAGGAGGAGGAGCTGATGCGTCTGCGCAGTCAGGCAGAGCTGCAGAAGATGGAGGCTGCAGTTATTCCTCAGCTAGAGGGAGAGAGAGCTGCACTGGAGAGGGAGAGAGAAACCCTCAAGGCTACCATAGATTCTCTTCGAGCCTCAGTGCGCAAGGTGAGGACGCACACCAATAAAACTTTAATCAGTGTCATCTTAGAGCTGTAAAAGCCCTGGTTTATTAGCTTCATTTCTATCTAATTGTAGGTCAAAATAAATCAAAGATAGATTAGATGAGTAAAAATTAAAAGTTGCTTATTAGGCTAATTAATCATGCAGTGCCAATTTTCACACTGTTTCACTCTCAAAATAATTTTTATAAAAGGATTTCATTGTAAAGTAGGTTTTGTAACATTTAGGGTGACTTAAATTGTTATAATAATTTGAATTTTGAGAATTTGAGTTCTTCACTTCTTGACATTTTAAAGGGTGATCAGCTTGAGTTGACCAATCAAACTCTGAAGGCGGAGCTTGAACGTTTAGGCCGGAGCTTGGACTCTGCCCGTCGAAGAGAGGAGGAGCTAGAAGCTGAGCTGAGGGAGTCTGGCCTCGAGATCGAATCTCTGAACAAGAGGCAGGATGAGGCCATGCTGGAGGTCACACGACTGGAGCAGGAGAAGGAGGTGTGTCAGTCTGAGCTGGACAGTCAACGGCGTGAGCAGAGACAGAAGGAGCGTGAGATGGCCAGACTCCGGCAGCAGCTGGAGAGCACCGCCTCGGCCCTGGAACACGGCAACCAGAGGGCCTGCAGCCTGGAGCTCCAGCACAGGTTCAAACCCTGATTACTAGTAGCACTACTGTTGCTACTAATAATAATCGTAACCTCTCTTATTTATAGAACTAAGTTATTGAAATTCAGAGATACTGTACCTTAGAACAGGGGTCCTCAAAGATTAAGCAGGTCAAGTTCCCTTTAACTGTAAAATAAATCCAATGGACTTCCTCAGAACAGATTGATTTTTTACGAATATAACACACCTGCCTTTACAAATTTTTGTGTGTGAAGTCTGCATTGTAAGATCACCCAAAAAATACACAAAATGGTACATGAGCCAATCAGCATGTGAATCTGGAATGACTGACATGTTAGGCATGCGTTTCTAACAACTCTCTGATATTGACTGACACCCGGGGAGGTTCCACCAAAAACTTTCAGTGTTATCCCTAATAAATACAGCTAACTGATATTAACTATATACTTGTCTGTGTGGAAGTGTACAAAGAGAAAGAGAGAAAAAAAATTGAGTAAGGACTAAGACCAAGAGTAAATAGGCATACAACAAAGTCAAATGTAACATAAATAATTTGCATAATTATAATTAGACATTGACAAAATTAGCTGTTTGCTCTTCTTCAACAGCTTCAAAAAGCTGCTTCTCATCACTTTTAATTAATATGTAGACACTATAAAACTTTACTTGCACACTTTCTTACGAATTGCTGTACTTACCATTGTTTAAGAAAAAAAAAAGTAACCTTTTCTGCGGTAAACCTTTCTAGTGTCTATAGCTTTTTCCCCCAAGCACCCGATAGTCGTGACTTGTACTATTACCCTCCATCGGCTAGATTCTTTATTTTATGCTTATGTTTATTTTTTTTCTGGCCCAAATTTTCTCCATCCAAGCTGTAACAGAGTCTCTCAGCTCTGCCTCAAAAGACATAAAAGTTTAAGGCATAAGGGTTGAGTTCAAGCAATTGCAGTTTGCCTCACAGGTAGCATAAGGCTCTAAAATTACAGACTGCTGTAACTCCTGTGCTCATTAAGCGGTTTTATACATAAGACTTTAGGGCACCACTGTATTGCAGAAACACAGACTCAAGTTTTCTCTCACCTCACGTTTCTGTAGACGGGTGTGTCAGGAACTTGCCCAGCTTAAAGAGACCTGCATCCAACTAGAGGAACTGCAGAAGGAGAACCAAAAACTGAATGCGTTAAATGCTGAGAACAGCACACAGATCACCTCTCTAACACAGGTCTGCTCAGCATATTATTATTTTAAGTATTACTCACTTTTGTGGTGGAGCTATTTGTTGCAATTGATGTCCAAATAGAATTTTTTTATTCCTCTGCTTTATTTTCCATTTTAGGAGTTAACCAGTGAGAGAGTACACTCCCAGAAGCTGACCGCCCAGGTTGCCGAGTTAAACCAGTCCCTTGAAGGGTTGGAAGGCAAGCTTAAAATGGCCACCTCACAACTTGCACAGCTGCAAGCTGAGCATGCTAGAGTAGTGTCAGAGGCCACTGCCTCTCCCTGCAAGTCAGGCACTGGGGTAACAGAAGATTCTGAATCAAACAGACAAAGTCCAGTGCAGAGAGAAAGTCCAAAGGAGGCACATATCAGCTCTGAGGTTCAGATCACAGACAGCCAGAGCTTAGAACATGCTGCCACTGTCTCTTCCTCTGAGGACACAAAAACCCCTGAAGACAAAAAAACACAGAATCCTAAAATCAACAGTGAGAGCCAACACCATGTCAGTGAGAAACTGATAAATTTGGAGAAGGAGGTTTGTACATGTTTGTGCGTATGATTGCTTTTACGTGCCCAGTAATAATACAGTCTTTATGTGATTTACCAGATTATTGAATTGGTCATATAAACAGCAATGTACAATGTATTATCTCGTTAAAGACTTTTTCAGACATCATGTATTTTCAAAGAAATTGGATTACTAACTCGTGTACATTTCCCATTATCAGATTACTGTCCCTATAAACTGGAGGTTTGCAGTTATCTCATTTTATATATATATGAGAAGCCTACATTGAGTGCTGTAGTTTATTTAACTAACTAATGACGTTTGTCATAACTGCCTATCTATAAAGTCATTACAACATACCATCATATTGTGACTTCTCTGCTGATGTGCCTTAACCTCGCTCCCTGTGTTATATCCCAGAATGCAGTGCTGCAGCGGGAACGGGAGGTGTTGCTATCGCAACTGGCACAGTCACAGGCAGCCTGCACCCAGCTGCGAGAACAGCTGGACACGCTGCAACGTCACTCCATCAGCCTGCAGGAGAGCTGCTCTAAACTGCAGGACCTCAACACCAAACTACAGGTGCTTATGTGTGTGTGTGTGTGTGTGTAATTAATAGCTTTTTAAAGATTTTTTTCCTGGGATGCCAAGCATACTCACTCAGACAGCTATCAGTGTGGTGGCAGTCATGTCCCCATCACGTCCCCATCACATCTCCACCCGATTACATCCCTAGTATGTCCTCATCAAATCCCCATCATGACCCCAACACGTCTCCAACACATCCCCTTAAGTTCTCATTACATCTCTGTCATGTCTTCGTCACATCCCTATCATGTTTCCATGACACTGACATAACGTTCCCATCACATCTTCTTAACATGAATCTAACAGGGATGGAAAAGTGGGATGACAGTTTTTTGACAGTTTAAAAGGGGGGGGGGGTGTCATCCATTGCATCACCCCTCAAATTAATCCCTGACTGGAAATTAGGTTTGAAATCCCATCTATAAGAATGCTATAATTGTCCATTCTGTAGTTACACAGCAAAGTATTTGTATGGTAATAACACTCATTACACCAACACAAGAAACCAGAATAAACCCCACAAGTGTGCGGTGTTCTTACACTGTTTTGTGTCACATTTTAAGTGAACGTTGTCGTAGTTACATTACATCACCTGTCCTTCACAAATCATCAAATTAGCACCCACCAGCAGACAATATCACGCAAAGGAATTTATCTGTAATATAAAATAATTTATATATAAAAAAAAAAAATCGAAATATGTTGTCTGTGGACAGTAATGGGCCTTACCGTCAACCTTGAAATTGATTCATAATTTTATCAAGTACATTCACAATTCAGTTAAAAATTTCTAGATAACAATTTTAGAAACAATATCACAGTTTTGGAAGATAACCATTTTGGAACTGATATCACATTTTTGGAAAATCAAGATCAAGTTAATTATTTACTAAAAACTGCACATCCCAAAGTGTTTTGTTCCTATTATACCACAGCAATTTGCCAAAAACTACATTTTTTTAATGATTGACACACTGTACTTTTTATCTGGTGTAGTTTCATTTAATTTTGAGGAACTGCAGTTTGCTCAAAGTTAGTTCCTGTTATCACTTACATTTTAACAGCTATAAACAGTTGCTCCTTCAAACTTCCTCTGTCCTGAGGATTCTCCTGTGATGGAAAATTTGCTGACTGTCACACACCTTCACTACTTACATAAATGTTACATAACTATCTCCTTACAGAAACCTTCACCTTATGAACGATTATATGTTTATATGTTTCTTTGTTAAATAACATGTTTTTTATTCCATTTATTATTAAGCTTAGATTATGTGGGGTATCTGCCATGCAAGTACATAAACTTGAATTACAGCCCGCACTACTGTCAGAGCTGCTGTAATAGAAAATTAATCAACAACCTTCTGATGAATCAGATTCAAGAATTATTAAAGTAATATTCTCTTGCGCTCTGTTCATCGTTCTCACTTAGGTGGAGCAAGCTTCTCTAAGCTCCCAGAATGCCTCAGTGTTGGCACAGTTCAGAGAGATCGAGGTGCGGTGCGCTACTCTAGAGGCTGAGTCTAAGGTGTGGCAGAAGGAGAAAGAAGAGTCAACAGTGCGTTGTGAATCGTTGAGACGGGATCATGAGAGGCTGACAGCTTTACAGCAGAGGCAGGAGGCAGAGCTAGAAGAGCTACTGGCCAAGCACAGTCATCTAAAGAGCAGCAGTCGAAATGTAGAGGCTCAGTACAGAGAACTGGAGGCCAGGTAAGGTTCATTACACCATGGGGAAATGTAGAGAACCTTACACAAACACCCCTAAAAAGGTCAACTCAAGGTCATAAAGGCATCTGATCAATAGCAACATCTGCCCTTTAAAGAGAGGTCATTTCCTCTTTTAATTAACCTAAACTCTAAATTTCATCATATTTATTTAAAAAGCACAATGATCTGATATATTTGTGTCACTATTGGGCAGAAATAAATGCATAGGAATAGACTTAGCACAGCAGTTCTTTTACTATAATAAATCAAATGTTTCATAGACTATACAGCCTAAAAGGACTAAAAGGTTTGTGGACACTTGACCATCACACCCATATGTGCTTTTGGAATGTGTCCCATTCCAGTCCCTTCTTTGCTGCCATAACAGCCTCCACTCTTCTGGGAAGGCTTTCCACTAGATTTTGTGCTCACTCAGCCACAAGAGTGTCATCCCGTAGGTGTTCAGTGGGGTTGGGGTCAGGGCTCTGTGCAGGACACTCGAGTTCTTCCACTCCACCCTTGGCAAACCATGTCTTCATGGATGTTGCTTTGTGCACAGGGGCACTGTCATGCTGGAACTGGTTTGGGCCTGTTAGTTCCAGTGACGGGAAACTGTAATTCTACAGCATATACATTCTAGACAATGCTCTTGCAAATTTGTGGCAACATTTTGGGGAAGCCCTAGATATGAGTGTGATGGTCAGGTGTCCACAAACTTTTGCCCATATAGTGTATGTATAATAGTAATTTATTAAGTGCGTTAAACAGAACTTGAAAATGTATGTTTTTAACATGGAAGAGTGAGCACATGACCAGTATAGAGTATAATATATAGTATAGTATAGTATAGAAATTTAGGCGTGCCTATATAGATGCAAGATGTACCGCAACCAAATGTGTTTTTTTTTTCTTTTTCAAACCCGTTTGGAGTTGCTGATCTTTGCTCAGATATCAACTGTTCAATATACAAAAAAAATACAAAATCTTTTTGTACTTCCTGATTGACAAAAAACATTACACTTTGCATTGGTTTTGTTTCAAAATCTGATTTTAATGAATGTAAATCCAACAAGGTGCTACTGAATTGACAAATACAGTAGGCATTCTGACATTAATGTGCCTGCTGTAACTGATAAAGCTATAAGCTTGTTTGAATGTAGCACATTATCTGAATTCCATGTTCATTACTGTGTGTATGTTCAGAAACTGTCACACTGCATCCACTGATGTTGGAACACACTGTGACTCAGAAGTTTCAATTTATGGAAAATGAATGTGCTTTTATAACGTAATATGCTTCCCAATTTCTGTCTGCTTTCTTTGTACCATTTATCTGCAGACATAAAGAGATGATGGAGAGCAAAGCTAAGCTGGAGGAAGCTGAGAAAGAGATACAAGCAGAGAGAGAGAGAATGGAGAGGGCCATACAGGAGCAGGCCGACAGAGAGAAAGAGCTGGAAAGGCTCAAAATGGAGAACGAGAGGCAAGTCTGAAATATTCTTGTTCCATTATCAGGAGGAGTTTAAGACAGGAAGTGATGTAAACACCCACAGAGAAAACCCTAAACCCAGATGAGTAAGTCAGAGAGCTTCACAGTTCAGCCTGAGTCATGGCCCAGTTTCTATATTTGTGGGTTTGTGCTGCATAGCAACTTAAAACGGTGAAATGGTCTATAGACAGCTGTGCAGGACAAATGCACACAGACTTACTTGCACTGCAAATGATTTTTTTGAATCCTTGTCAATGCTTTACGTCTAAACCAGTAGGTGACATTCCCAATTCTTTAAACCATAGGTAATGTTAAAAGCTGCCTGATATAAAGAATTTTGCCCGCTCTGGTGGAAAAATTCCATTAGGCACTCTTTTCAAAAATCCCACTCTTGTCTGCTGCCAAATTAATTCTGGCAAACTGCACACAGAAAATTTGATAAATTCCTCCTGCTGTGCTGGTGCCATGGTCTAACTGCTCTGTTCTTCATTCATACATGTGATCAGAATGCAGTGCAATCTGGTATTAGTGAGCTAATGGCTAACCCTAGCTAGCTAGATAAAACACAAGGTCCTGCTGAAGGGAAATACTTCAACTTGTTATGAGTCACCAAAGCACTACTCATACAGGCTTGTGGACCGAGTGTACAAGCTGTCCGCGGGGCTACCTGCAACTCTGTGTTCAAATATTTTTATTTTTAGCCACAAGTAGCTCTAACTCAGCTTGAATTTAATGCATTTTCTCCCATATGACTGATTTATTTCCTTGAGTCCTGGATATCTGAAATCTACCAATGACTTTCCTTTTATTAGCTCATTGTCGCACTTCCTACATAATGTAGGGTGTGTTTAATGTAATGTATATGATGGTAAATTGGGGTGGCCATATGCATATAACATTAACATAAGGGACTAGTGAAGCTGAGTCATCATTTGTGCTCAAATTGTTTTGATGTCAAATGACAGCAGAGAGTCACGGATCGGATGCAGATTCATTCATATGCTGTTCCATGTGCTCAACACTTCACTCATTTCTGCACACGTTTAATGAATTACAGTATATATTTTCTCCCCTGATTAAGGAATGGGTTTTTTTTCATTGTTAACCAAAAAAAAATCCTACACTCTGTAGCTTTAATATAGTAATTAATACACGTTTTAATAGATCTTTGAGTTTTGAGCATTTTAATGAATTGAGGTGAAATAAGCATATATTATCAACATGTAGGTTGTAATTTAATAAGTGCTATGTTTTATATCTAGATGGAATAAACTCCCATGATTAATGGAGTTATCATCATTATTAAGTATCATTATTAAGTATAATTTTTGTGATATTTATGCATTATTTAGTTAGGCGATAGTGATTTTGCCTGCTCATTATATTTGTTGTGTTTGTGATTTTAAATGACATTGTATAATTTGCAAAACTAAAAATACATCAAGACTGAGTAGTTATCCCTTTCAGATTGCAAGTGGACTGACAGCTTGCCCTACTGCCTGACTAATATTTAGCCGAATTTACCTGCAGGTATGTGAACCAGCAGAAAGAGTGGGTCCAGGTGCAGTCGGAGTTACTGGCCCAGGTTTCGGTTCTGCGTAGTGAAATGAGCACGGCCCAGCTAGAGCGAACCAAACTGGAGGGAGAACTCAACATGCTCAAAGAACAGAACCAGCAACTGGACCTCAACAATGTCCGCCTTAACAGCCAGTACCAGGTCCAACAAAACAACACACATCAATGCTGCCAGATGATTACAAACGATGATTGTTAAAAAAAAAAAAAAACAACCCTGTAGTTTTTAGCTGTTTTAACACCCTGGAAGAGTTCTTTTTAAAGTGTTAATGCTTTTTGTAATTAATAGTAGTGAAAGTTGTGAAGAAGACCAACATTAAGAATGCCACAATGTTGTGACACATTGGATTATAGCATGCATTATGTTAATAACAACAGAAGATTATGCACATCATGGTACTGCTTATGTTCATGCAGGTTTTTGAAGGAGGGTGTGTGTGTGTGTGTGTTGCTTTTAGCTTCTTACTCAGCTGAAAGGGAATATGGAGGAGGAGAACAGGCACCTGGTAGAGCAGAACCAGAGCCTAGCCAAAGAGAACCGAGCCCTTCTGGAGCGCAGCCTTGAGAGCCGAGACCAGCACCACAACCAGCAGAGAGAGTACCTGTGTGTATCATATAAACACACACCCACACCCTTCCTCCTGTGTTACTGTCTTTATCACTCCCTTTTTTCAAATTATGCATTATAATAGCTAATTCCTGCTGTACTTCTTTTGATCTCTCATACATGCAGATATAGAAATATAAGAAAACACAACATGACCTCTCACCAGATCTCTTTGCAAGTCTCTTGATTACTTCTCTAATGACCACATCTCTCCCTCTTCCTCTCCCTTATCGTCTTATAGTGATAAACTGAATGAGCTGCGCAGAGAGAAGCAGAAATTGGTGGAGAAGATAATGGATCAATATCGGGTTCTGGAGCCTGGCATGTCTGCACCCAAACAAGCCAAGTCAGTCAGATTTGAAGGAAGATTTTAGAAATTAAATGTACACAATTTTCCTCCTGCCACAATTTTCCACCTGTCCTGTCTATCAGCCAAGACATGTTTGATGTCCAAGCATTTCTTAGTTTTGCACTAGAGCTAGCCAACATGTAATAGAAATCTCTCTCACCACAATTTGTTTTTCCTTCAGAATGCACGCAGTTTCTAGGTAACATTATGCACTTTTGTTGATGTGGTTTAGGACACAGTTTAACATTTAGCCTGTTATATCATTTGGGCATATATTTAAAGAAACGATTTTAGGTGACATTGATGTATATGTCTTGCAAATCTGTAGTAGAAAATCACCAAACTATGAGGACAATTTTGTACAAGGGATATTTTCTGAANTTCAGGGCATTTTATGTAAACTACCATTTCTCTCCAACTTTGTTTCTATCCTCTACAAGCTGTCTACTTCACTGCTGTTCTTCCTTCTGGCTACAACTGTTTTTCATGCCCATACACCTATTTCTTGACTCCACAGGAAGTCTAATTGGATCGCAGACCGTATGAAGAAGCTGATAAAGCCTAAAGGAGGCAGGGAAGGCCGAGCTCAGTTTATCACTATAGGCAGCATGGACGTCTCGGAAGAGCCCGGAGATTCTGTGCTGCCCTCTTCCCTCACATCAGCTCTCAGTAAGAAACAGCAGAGTTAATGCAGCTAAGACCTCACACAATGCAGCACACACACCAACACACAGCTATGGACACTGTAAAACTCTGTCCTACAAAGCCCATTACAATAAGAGACTTGCACTCTACAGCAGTCTTGCTATAATTCTCACTCTTGGATCTCTACCAGAGGTGTTCGCTTTAGCCCACCTTAGAGAGCAGTAACTCTTTATTGAGCTGTGGAAGTCTGTTCTGAAAGTCCTCAAAGGATAAGCAAATATCTCACAAATGGCCACTAATAATTTATCAGTGTGGCTGTTAACAATATTTATAAGCAGTGCTATAATAATATGATCTGTAATAAGTGCATCTGTACAGGTCAGGAGCGAGACCCCAGCAGTGCCCCGGGGTCTCCATCAAACCTGAGGAGAGTGTCCTCTCAGGGAGACACAGATGAGCCACCCAAAGTGGTCCTGAGGACAGCGCGCCGTAAACTGGGCTCCTCCAGACATGGCTGGAGTTTAGGCAGGGGTCGAGAGGGAGGTGTGTCCCAATCCTTCAGTCCTGGAGACCATCGCTCACGGCCATTTCAGCGCTTAAACACGCCATCCAGTGCCTTGTGGGAAAAAGACCAGGACGGGAGTCCAACGCCTAGCGAGGAGGGAAGAGGTGAGAAGGGATGTTGAGGACAGAGAGAGAGACGAGGAAGGAAAAGAATGAGCAAGATAGAGAGAAACAAAGGAAATTGAGAGCAATGAGAAGAAAAGAAGGCAGGGAGGGGAGTGAGGTGCTGAGAGATTAAAGAGAGTGCAGTGCTCATTTACAGTTAGTTACCATGCGCTGAGTTACCTTGGTAACGTAAAGTAAATTATTCAATAAAAAACAACAATTAAAAACGCTAATTCACTGATTTATTTTACCCAAAGCTAAAACGATAGTATGGTTATACTATGACCCCACACCATAAAACTGATTGCTAATAACTAATTTTTTTGCAGCTAACTTGTGAAATATAAATACTTGAAATGTTACCGTATTGCCCTTTTCTCCCAGTTTAGTCATGAGAAACTCTTAGGAACCATCATTTGATTAAATTTCTTTTCCCCAAATAAAAAGGAAAGAAAGGAATGGCAGGTGAAAAAAATATTAATATAGAAGAGCAGGGTATTTTATACTATACAACATTTGTTGAAGAACCTAAAAAAACCTCCTAAGTGATTATGAAATGTGTGTGTGTGTGTGTGTGTGTTTAAGGTGAGAGTGAAGAGAACATCACTCCTGAGCACTCGGACGTTAGTCGCGTGTCCTCCGGAGCTGAAGGTCAGTAGATTAGAACGAGGCGCACATTGCTGGTCATTAATGAGTTATCTCTCATGCCCAGCCTTCAGAAACTCACCCAAGCAAGGCAAGTTCCTGTAATGTAACCACTGCCCATTTCCTTCTCTCTGCTTCAGATTTACATTCCAGTTTTGAAAAAACCCAGGAGTAGGAACGGCAGCGAGATCCAAGCAACCTTGGGACATGTATGATCATTTTTTGTTTAGTTTTTCAAATTCAGCATTCATAAACTATTTTTATGTATACTATTTTATAAGCTTGTAGTAGTACAGGATGGATGTTTGTTGATTTGCAACTGGATGGTTTTGCACTATTATTTAAAACAAATCTATTTTCAATACGGCTTGAATAAATTCATTTTTATACATTGAATACACTGTTTTCTGACTGATGAACTGAGTCGTTTTAGAGCAGTAATAAAACATTATGACAGTTATATTCCCCTCCATCACCACTCGGTGGCAGCAATGATGCTCTGGAGCTGCTGAACACAACGTCTCTGCCAGTAGAATAAATATGAGTGTGTCTCTCGCACAAAGTGATGCTAACAAGATATTTATGAGGGCAGATTAATTTGGCCTGCATCACACCGCACCAACTGATGCTGACATTTGGGTGGAGGAAAGGGGAGGGGGGTGGTTGGGTGTTGGTAAGGATCTTAAAACATCATGGGTGCAAGCAAAGAGGTTTTTTGACAATCCCCAGGGTGAATCATAACTCAAAAATGACAAATGGAGCACTAATACAATTCATGAATTATGCAGTTGTCATGGCGACATTCATCAAAATGCATCAGTCCACAGAGCATTCTGTTTATGAAATGATGATATACCATGTCTGACTCTTCACTGGCAATCAGGCAGTGTTGTTTCGCTGGCCACAGTTCACACTGTGTTCACACAATATTCTGCTTAAAAGTTTTTACTGACTGATTTGTAGGTGTTTGTATAAATAAAGTGCTAGGAAAGGGCATGGGACCTTAGTGAAAAGAAACCGCATTAGCAGTTCTTCTCCTTTGCCAGAAGGTAGAATAAAATATAAGCAAAGCAACAACAGTCTTGCCTGACAGACTGTCTGTGTGGTTTTTGGCGTTTAGAAATGTGACAGAGAGAGAGAGAGAGAGAGAGAGAGAGAGAGACAGACAGACTGGGAGTCCTTGTGGCTCCAGGCCTGAACCTGAGGGAACAGCAACATGTCTGCTTATAGTGTACGATAAGGCCTCTTGACCTCACACACTTTCATTATGAATGTATGGTCTCTGGGTGCATGCTCTTAAACATAGTAACCAATAATATCCACCTCACCCACTCTCATCTATCCTCCTTCTCTTCCTCGGTCTCCACTCTCTCTCTCTCTCTCTCTCTCTCCTTCCTCCATCACCAGCTCTTGTCAGGCAGCCTCCCCTCCTCCTCCTCTCCCTCCACCATTTCACCCCCTAGTGTATTAAAGGCTTTGACGCTCTCAGTAAAAAGCTGATTTATTTTGTGGATGTATCGATCGGTCGCTGCATTAAAGATTATAATTCATTACCACAGCCCTTTTAATACATTAAATGCTCAAAATAAAAATAAAATAAAACAAAATCGGGTTGGGTGAGGGGAGAGCACTCAAGTACCGTCTGTGCAAGAGCTCTCTCTCTCTCACACACACAGACACACCTGTGCTTTTCAATTACTTTTTTTTTTTCAAAGACACACACACACACACACACACACGCACACACACGCACACAAACTTCAAGTGCATTAAGATACCAGCATAAACCCGCTGACATTTACATTCATGAACGTGTTTACATAATCTAGACATGTTTTTGCGTCGGTTTCGAAGGTCTCTGTGTGTGTAAGTGCGTAAGTCCGTACGTTTAGTGAGGATGGACACTTGTGATAAATGCGCATGTCCTCTGGGCTCTTAGTAACTCAGGCACTTAAAGAAAAGCACAAGGAGACAGGGACGGAAAACAAAACATCAGTTTTATGCTGCGTGTGAATTATGCTTCTGTGTACATGAATAATACATGTGTGTTACAAACATAGTGCATCTGTATGTGTCAAATGAGTCTTGTTAATTAGCAAATCACACACACCACACACATCACACACCTCCGCACCCTACAGTCACTATCTAAAATGCTCCATTTATTTTTGAACCCCACTATCACAGCTCTCAGCTCTTACACAGTGAGAGCTCGTGTGGAAGTGGTTCAGATCTGCATTGTGAAAATGGAAATGAGCTTCACCTCTCTTAATCCTACATTTCAACAGGAAAATTATTAATGGATTTATAATTACACAGGAAAATGAAACCCAAAGCAACACTATTTGTATGAAGACCATCTGTTGTGCTTGAGTGTGAACAGAGAAAAAAAGACTGCTGGCTGAATTCACCTTTTCGATGCGAAGTTGAGACATAATTAGGTGATTGTGTGGTCCTGTACTTGTTCTTTTCGTCCATCTTATTACTTCCACCAATTGAAAGTTGTTATTATTATTATTATTATTATTATTATTATTATTATTGTTGTCGTTAGTCTTATTATCTACTAAAAGCAGAAGAACACATATCAGCTATATGACATCCCCAAACCACCACCACATTCGTCATCACATGGAATTTTAGATAATTGCAGAACTTGTTTTAATAACCATTATTTTTTCTTATAATACGTTATGATTTAACGGATTAACTCACCTACGGTAAATATTTGTCTTTTTTACTCTTTAAGGGGGTTTAAAACAAGTCCCTTTCCCTGGTAAATTGGTGTTACATGAACTTCATTTGCATATTGGAACACGATTGGCTCTTATATTTTATGACACTACATTATTTGTCTGTCATTTTTTATTATTTTTTTTTCCAAAAGGATTTAATAATAAAACCATTTAATCATTTGGAATGTTTTCTAGCATGTCCTTTAATGTTGGTTTTGTATTAACCATTTAATAATTGAAAAAAATATATATTTGAAAGAACAGGATGTGGTTTTTAATCCTTTATATACAGTTTTTTTTTTTTAAACTTTCATTAAATTTAAAATAAGGTGAGTAAAGTCTGGTTAAAATGACTGTTGGCTGCCTTATTTCCCAACAGAAATGTAATCTAACACCTACAATCCAAAAGCATTAACATTAAGAGATACACACCTCATACAAGCTTTATATAGTATCAGATTAATCATGCAATCATTTGCAAACAAATTAATGTAATCAATTTACATGAATGTAAGTTCCCAATCAGAGTCAGCTTAAATTTAATTCATTTGAATTTAGTTCGATGAAACATATTTATTCATTAGGATGAAGTGTAAAGACACTTGAAAGTGCTATCAGTTCTGTGAATGAGATCAGTCAGTATGTTCAGAAAATAGTGGTTGATTTGGATTGAGATGAACACATGTTTGGCTGAAAGACAGAATGAGAAAATATTTTATACACAAGTCTTCTCCTCTAAGACACTCCACTACCATCAAGTAAACAAGATTAATATTTTATTAGACAATTCAGTGGGAGAAACACAGCAGGTAGAACCACAGTGCGCTGTTAGGAAGACAGCAGCACTTCACTAACACAAATGAATTCATCTCAAGCTTATCATAGTGCACAGCTTAGACATAGACATATAACCCACTTAATAAGAAACTGCTAAAGGAAAAGCAAGAAAAACGAGCAGAGTTAGGTGTTAGGTGTAGCAATCTGATTCGACTAAACTCGGCACTGGATTTCATGTACTTGGACATTTCACAATCTTGCATAAATTGAGTTGTGAAATTTTTAATGAAAATGTTCATATCTTCATAACTAGCTATATCTAAATCTGATCTCAATCTCACTCCCACCTTGCTGAACTCCTTGTCACCCGAAACTGACACACACACACACACACACACACACACACACAGACAGACTTCTCTCTCAGTTTGACAGGCTTTCAGGTAGTAAATCAACACATTGATTGTGGGGGCAGTGGAGCGTCCTGGCTTCTGCTAAAGAGCCATTTTCATTTCACTAGCAGTTTACAACCCCCTCACACACAACCTTTCTGCCCTCTCCATCAGCATCCATAAACATCACCCCTCAACTTCACCTACAACACCAAGCACTGCTTGTCCACACGCACGCAGACAGCTGCAATGAGCGTGACTCTCTCCGGCTAGCTCACAAGGTCTATTTTCTTTTTCCCACATTTTTGATTGCATTGTAGGCCTCTGGTCAATTTTAGCTTGAAAAAAAAATCACAACCTCTCACCCTGAAGGTGTCCAACACTGCAACGTTAAATGGCTTTCCTGCTCCACACACCTGATGTCAGCTAATTATCAAGGCTTGCTTCAGTTAAGTCAGGTGTGCAGTGTGGCGGCCATCATCGCGTTGACAACCTCCAATGTTCTGGGGTCGACACAAGTTTTATCGTATGATGAGGATGATTTGGGGTTCATTTTTACTATGTAGTATGCAATAAGCAAGCAACATGAATATTTGCAGTGTGCTAAATATACCTGCTCAAGTCGAATTTCTCACTATGTAGCTAAACTCTATTGACCATTTTTACTAGAAGATTCCATGTGAACAAATCTAATGAAGTTTTCCTGACAGCCGCCACTTTAGAGCTCTAACCACAAAAAAATGTTGTATTTACTCCATAGTTTTTGTTGTACAAAATTTCTGAATGAAAACGTCATGAATTTTATCATGTTTATCATCTTCACACTGTTCGTTTAAAAAAAAACTTAGTGGCTTTGTGCTAGGTAGCTAAATCAACAGCCTCTAGACATGACCCCAAAGAGAAATAATGCATAGTCCTGCCTAAGAAGGCGGCGTGGGAGAGGCGTAGTAAAAACACAGTAAAATAAAAAACATTACCGTACATTTTCTATATAAATCATTTGGCAAAATGTCTAATGTCCTTGGTAGCACCTGTGAAACGCTTCCACACGTCAGCCATTTTCACTGTTGATCTGCTACTCAAACCATTTGAATGCGTCTGCATTGTTTAAAACCCTTTAATGAACTCAGAGAACGCTGTCCATTTACCTTGAAGATAGCAAACAAGGATTCCCCATCAGCACATCTTTCAAGTGGGAAATCAAAATCAAATCGAGAAACACCAGCTTGAAGATTAGCAATGATCAGAGATGGGATAAGATGGGCGGGGATTGTCGGAGTTAATATTGGAGAGTTCAGAATTGTCGATTACTTTATCTGCTGTTTTTACTGGGGGGATAAAAGAAGACTTTTCTTTTGGTGTATTTTTAATTGACAACTTACAAAATACCAGCATACTCCTATGTTAAAATGCGGAGCTCCTATGCATTATGCATAAGACTTGGCGGGCACATTTCCAGGTGTTGTCATCACGTATACCACTTTATTTGCCAATACATATTACCTTTATTGTGTATCTGCATTCAAATATATAGCACAAATTCATCAGTTCCATTTGAATGCACAATGTCTGTGGTGTATTGCATCCCACAATGCAATGCTGCCACTTCGCTGTCAAAATGAAAGCTGGAAAACTGGTGGAAAAAACAAAACAACAACAACAACAACAAAAAAAAACAGGCTGCAACTGTACAAGTAAAGGAAATGGTTGTACTATGTGGTACGTTTTAAGCTAAATGTTCTAAATACACCACAAATGTACCTAATGTAAACAATGTGAATAATCTAAGGATAACCAACAACCATTAGCAATGGCTAATGAGCTTCTAAGTTCAGGAGATTTTACTCTTTGTTGTGGTTATGTCAGTTAACAACTTCATGCTTAATATTAATATTTGTCATCAAAAGCTCTGTAATTCTTAACTCTGGCACTTAATCTGATACAAATTTCAATTTGCTAGCTGGCTAGTTATGTTCCTGTATTTCTAACCACCTGTTTGCAAATTAAGGCTAAAGTCTTTCTCCGCTAACTAACTGTGGGGCAAGTGCTTGCTCAGAATATGCTTGACAGGTAGTCACATGTATAGTATAACAAATAATAATCCTCGAAAATACTACATACTACCACAAGGAATAATATGTACTATACGGTGTATAATGCAATATGCAGGATGCAGTATACAAGTATATTCACACACAGGTGAAAGAGAAAAACACATATTGAGGACCATAAACAAGACAAAGATAAGCTCTGCATTGTCCAAGTGCTATGATATACTTGCATGGCCACACACGCAAACACGAAAACAAAGGCAGAGAGGGGGGAGAGAGAGAGAGAGAGAGAGAGAGAGAGAAACTAAAAAGAAGATAGATGACATCACTGAGAATGGGGAGCGAAAAGGGGGCTGAGCCAAAGCGATGAGACAGAAAAGGTTTAAAAAAAAAAAAAGGAAAGTCCTCTTATCTCTCTCCATGGCTGTGCTGTTGGCTTGAAGCAAACACTTCAGAGCATCTCATCTCCAGTGAGGAGATACTCTGTCAGCAGCTCTCTATCCTGCATTTAGCACACCAGTAGTGCAAATTAAATATCACTTCAGTAAGCAGGACAGAAAGAGACTGAGCATGAGAGAGAAGAAAGAAAAAGAAAGAGAAAGTGCTGATGGGACGGCAATGAAGTCTCGATTTAGGATAATTACTCTCCTGCGCGTACTCTCTTTCATTCCCTCATGCCCTTCCTCTTTTTCCTCCTCAGTTCCGTATTACACACGGCTCATCTGATGACAGTACCTGAGCTGCCCACTGCTTATTAAAAATGAACATGGCTTCAGATGAGTTCATCAAACTCTCCTTTACACTATCGCTCTCTCCCAGGTGCTTATTCGCTGTCTTCCTCCTCAGGGGAAGAAGAGAGTAGATATAGATGAAGAAGAATGTGACACTGTGCAATCTCTGGGTGGAGAAAATGTTGTGGAAACAAAAAGCACTGCATTAAAAGAATGGCTCTCTTGTGACTGCTAGTTTGGCTAATGTACACTTGATTTAAAATCAATATTTCAAAATGTTTGCTCTGTTTTGAAGGATTCTGCTGCTGCTGCTCTATTGCCTCTCGCTACCACCGAGGCACAGGGTGTAATTAATGAAAGTTGCATTAAGAGGAGAACTGGCCATTCATTCAGTAGGAGGAATGGGTTTTAATGAGAATCCTTCATCATAGCGACCTACATAAACTACACAGCAAAGGAAGAAAGAGTGCATTTTCATTGTAGGTTAAGTGTTATGAGCACTGGCCCGTGACTTGCCGACACTTATCCAACGTAATACGGACTAAAGAAAAAATTCGATCAAAAGCCACTTTATTGTATGAAAATATTATAATGTTCAATTCCATTATAGTAGTTTAAAATGATGGTGTGCAAATCATACCTTTTCAATATGGTGGAAGCCATGTCAAGCGATAGATAGTAAGAATAATTATAGTGGAAGTTTAGTTATTTAATTTTTTCTTAGTAATCTACCAACATAGCGACTCTTTAAAACTTTAAGATCTGACAAAACAGAGTAAAGATGGTAGTGTGTGCCTTTAAATTGTCCAAATAAAAGACTCGATGGATATGTAATAGCTAGTTAAAATATGATCTCCAGTTATTAGTTTGCGTCCATTTTCGGCTTCATATTTCCCAGTTACTTAGTGACAAGTTATTGCAACTGTAACCATTTGAACAGAAGACACAACTTCACAAGTTTCATTCAACATACAGTTCTTCTTTTTAGTATATCCTTACATTTTCCAAAATGTTTTTTGAAAGCACATGCTTATCCATGTCTGAAAATGAGTGCCTTTAAATTTAGTACTTTTCCAAACCTGTGTAAGATGGAAGTGGCTGGTGAGACTGTAGGCATACATTCCAAATAAGCAGAAACATAATTAATTCCAATTATACAATGATTTGGTATCAGGCTTCAAACAATTAATTAGTCATATCAGATGTAACTCCTGCACGGTTTCAACAAAAACCAGAAGACATTGTGGATAAGATTCAGTCCTCTTTAGTGGAACGCTAAAAAGCTATCCTTTGATCATCAACACAGCAGTTCAGTGAAAACTGGATTGAATGCTAAGAAATTATACGATGCATGCGATCAAAATAAAAATCAGTGGATTCAAAAATAATCAGTAGGTGTTGCTGGCAGGGCAGACGCTGGGGAAGCAGGAGCAGGCGATGAGTGAGGCATCCAACGCAGTTACAGCCACTCATAATTTACTTTTAGGAAACGCATCTGTAAGTGAAGAAAAACACATTCATCTGAGACGCTTCGCACAAGAAATCACAAAGATCATCACACATAGGTGTCATACTTGCACTGACAGGTAGCAACACTAACACAGAGCAGGGTTACAGTCACACCACCTGTCAATTAAACAACTGACAGAATAGATATAGGAAGAGACACAGGTGTACATTTAATAAAGAAAAAAAAAATAAGAATGATATTCAAGTTAATAAAATATGCACGGCCACTGTCAGCTTCAAAAACTAGAAATTAGAATGGATTAAAATCAAAACACTGCAAAACCTGCCCCTTTTTAATTACATTCTATTTGCAAAAAAAAAAAAACATTATGAAAATGTTAATATATTCAGTGTTAGTTTGTTAGCACTGCAAACTATTAACATACGTTTATCTGTAAACATTACAGCTAAAGTACTGCCACTGATATGCTTTTATTTCAAACACTACATTTTTCTATTTTAATGGATTTTCGTGTTCGTATCCAATCACGTGTGGTACGATCAATGGACAGGAGTGTTGCCCGAGAGACTAACCAGTCGTCGCTGAAAGGGGGGTGGGGATAGACATGTGGTTTTGGGGGAAAAAATAATGATTGACTAAAGTCTTTTCTCTCTTCAGGCTTGAACAAGTTTGGCAAGCTGGCTCTGAAGCATTGAACGCTGTTCTTTTCTACACCATGGACAGTGTGTTGTTTGTTTAGAAAGGCAAAATAACATTACAGATGATTGAAAGTGACAGCCCAGTCCCATGGCGTGTACTATGCTTGATCAAACTAGATTAATGTTGACAACAATTGAAGAAAAAAAAAATGATGCGGAAAATAAAAAGCCAGGCCGTAGAATTTAATGCAATCTAATGGATGCAGGGCTCAGAGTGACTTTTGGCTGGTGTCATTGGAAAAAGCCCTTTAGCAGAGAGGGCAACTGGGACCACTGTGTGTTTGTATGCGTGTGTGTGTGTCCAAGAGAGTGGGAAATAGTGAGAATATATATGTGCTAAAGTGAAAAATATTTTTTTCTTCAAGATGAAGAGGAAGAGAAAATGCTTAAGGAAAGGAAGATAGAAACGTACCTTGTGGAAAGTAGGCAGGAAGTCTGCTCTTGTACAAATCCTCATCTGACTTGAGAAAAACGCAGAAGATGACCCGGTCCATCTGATGAAACAGAAAAACAAATCAGCACTCCAGTTATGAGCATGACATGACGAAAGCAGGAGAATGCTAAAGAGATCATTTGCAATAATAACACTCTTAGCCTGCAGATGTCATCACCAGTATCACCCCAGTTCAAACAAATGTTTACATCTCTAATGACCACCTCAATTTACTGCAGTAATAAAGTGTGTTCTGTGTCTACAAGCTCATCTACAAGCTCACTCTACAAACTCATCCATAAGCTCCGATACAAGCGCTACAAACTCAGTCTACAAATTCAACTACAAACTCCTTTACAAACTCAGTCTACAAACTCATCTACAAACTTAGTCTACAATTTCAACTACAAATTTGTCTTCAAGTTCATCTGCAAGCTCAGCTACAAATTCATGTACAAGTTTGTGCACAAGCTCATCTACAAGCTCAGCCACAAGCTCTTCAACCAACTCATCTACAAGCTCTTCTACATGTTCATCTACAAGCTCATCTACAAGCTCTTCTAATCCTGGGAGCAGTGGATAAATGAGGCTCAAGGGTCGTTTATGCTCAGCCTCAAAACCACAGACAAACCTGCATACGCACTCATGCACACTCACGCACACTCACAGACAAACCCACACACAGAGACANGTGCGCGCACACACACACACACACACACACACACACACACACACACACACACACACACACACACACACACACACACCTCTCCATTAAACGTTACATAACCAGCACCTGGGTGCTGTGTGAACTGGGTGTCCTTCACTTGCAGCCACACTCGGCTCTCTTTTCTCCAGCTACAGCACTCAAAGACACAAAGCACTGCTGCACAATTAAGTGTCATTTAATCGTGATTACAATTTCTGCCTCTCATTTAATTACAGGGTGTATACCGATACTGTTAACTTTTATTTGAGTGCACATTTCCCCCAAGATGTGCGTCTCTGTGTATACAGTGCACACGTCCCTGACACTAAAATTTTCTATTTTCTACGAGTGTGTGTCAAATGTAAATAGATTAAATTGCATTAAAACAACAAAAAACAAAAGGAGCAGATTAGAAACAGCAAAAAGCCTAAAATCTAAGATCATGCACATCTGAATTTAGGGTTATTTAAGACACAAAATGTAATTTCAGACAAATTAACACTTAAGGACGGAGAGACAACCTGTAATTAACATAATAGAGTGTGATACTGGTCAACTTAGTTAAAGTTAGCTAACTAGATAATGTGAGACAAATAAAGATTAATACAAAAGACGATTATAAATTCATTTATTTTGAGTTACCCGACATAAGTCTCAACCCAATTCGTGATATAGTGAGGATTTAATATTGAAATTGTGCACATGCACATCATTATTCAGGCCTCAGACTTGAGTGCTAGCAAGAAAGGGACAGTATTATCAGTATTGCTGAAATTTATGTTTTGTGCAATACTTTTGCAATACTTGTGCAATACTTGTGAAATATAAAAAAATCTATGAAATGCCATTTGAGGACAATATTCATGTACACTATATTACCAAAAGTATTCGGTCACCTGCCTTGACTCATATATGAACTTAAGTGCCATCCCATTCCTAACCATAGGGTTCAATATGATGTCGGTCCTTCTTTTGCAGCTATTACAGCTTCAACTCTTCTGGGAAGGCTGTCCACAAGGTTGAGGAGTGTGTTTATAGGAATTTT
>CM074951.1:19625354-19648070 GCA_037577455.1 Pangasius macronema | reverse complement strand
TAACAGCAGAAGGTTCCACTACTGTCAGCCAAGAACAGGAAGCTGACGCTACAGCAGGCAGAGTCACGGAAGCTGGACAGCTGAAGATTGGAAAAATGTTGCCTGCCCTGACACTGATCCATAGATGTGACTGAGGACACACCCCCATCACTCTCTAATAAGCCCAGTTTTATTTTAACTTCCTCACTTTTTCTAAGTGTAGTCTGTTAAAAATCTTTTATATAATCTTTTATATAACATGACAGAAACCAATAGAAAAATATATTGTCACTCACTTCACAGCGTTAGTTTATCAGGATGGGGTCTATTTTCGTGTCACAGACAGTGATATGATCACGTTATTGGATCATTAATTCATATTTAGAAAACTACAAACATGAAAATGCGGCACATGAGAAAATAAAGTGAGGCTGTATACCGGATGAAGCTGTCTTTATAATCTAATCAGCTTGCAGGATTGCGCTCCTTCGTTTACTTTTTTTTTTTTTAGTTCTAACATCTCCCGCTAAAGACACAATGTAGGTGATGTAAACCATAGCAACTAAGTTTAAAAAAAAAAAAAAAAACACTTCCAAAGCATCCATCATTCCCTGATTTCCGAGAGCAGGTTTAAATGGAAGTAAATCTTTTCTGTGAGATGCAGACAGATACTTTTGGCGCAAACTGGTTTCATGTCTCATTAATCATCAAGTTGCTTTATTTATTTATTTTTTAAAATTCTTCCGGCCCCCAGCTTTTTTTTTTAATTTTTTTTTTTATTTTTTTTTTAAGTGATATCATCTCTCCTTTCAATACACTAATTAATTCATTTATATACAGTTAGGGTCAGGGCCTATCCTGGGAATGAACTCTGGATCAGACGCCAGACCACTGCACATATTCACGTCTAGGGGCAATTTTATTGTAGCCAAATTCATCTACTGGCATTGTTATGTGGTGGTGGGAGGCAAGCATGCAGACATGAGGAGGACATGCAAAACTCTGCACAGACCATAACCTGAGCTCAGGATGGAACTGGAGACAAAGGCGGCAACACTACGCTCTGAGACATGTGCCATCCATCTTTTCACTAGAGTCCTGATCAATTCAAACTAGGCTGGAGAAAACAAACAGAAATTTCTCAATCACAAAGACTGGCACTTTTATTATTATTATTATTATTATTATTATTATTATTATTATTATTATTTTAGCAGAAGTTACAGATGACAGCAATAAGTAATTAGATTAAATTAATAGTAATAATAAAAATAAGTTGACATTGTCTTTAATAGTGCTGTAACAGTAATAGTATAATATTAATATTACAGGAACAGTGTTATTAGTAATAATAGCAGTATTAGAGTGGTAGTGACTTTTGAAGCCCCAACTGTGCCACACAACATCGCTACAGATGGACGGATGCCTCCTAACACCTGTCGTGTAAAGCCTGACTCTGTGAGGTTAGTTACTGGCCGAGCCTGACACTGTTGCAGCACTTCACATACAGGGTTTTAAAGTCGGCCTGCTCCAGGCAAACAGCGCTTGACTCGTCACTCATCTTCTGCTTCACGCAAGCAGTTCAAACAGTTATTACACAGGCAGAAAGTGTCTGACAAACTGCAGTACATAAAACACAAATGACACACTGAATAACCCACTCCAATAATTACTGCTCAAATATTATTTACTATTCTACTCCCTGTGAGAAAGAGAGGGGGAGATCTCCAGGCACAGAAATTATATGAAAGTAATGAGTCTAACAAAAAAAAAACACACACAAAAGGCATTTTCAAGAGAGTGTGTGTATGTATTGATCTAGCTGTATATACAGCAGAGTATGCACTCTCTATCTCTCCCTCTATCTCCACGCAGCTAGGTAAGGAGGGGTGGGGATAGGGTCATAAATTAGGCAGGGAAATTACTGCTAAGTGTGCGAATAAATTAAAGTGCACATGCTTCTGTAAACACTGTCTGACTACATAATTACTGAACACACTGTAGGAGAAGGAGGGAGGAAGCAAAGAAGGGAGGATGGGAATGGAGACCGAGTGAGAGCGAGACAGAGACCATGAGAGAGAGATCATGAAAGACCAGAAAGAGAAAAGATACAGGAAAACTGCTTTTGGCTGGATAATGTGCATGTGATTTCCAAAGGATGACTCACACACTCACAGAGGCATTTATACCCATAAAACTCATCTGCACTGGCATAAGGACATTTTCAAGTAGACAAGCAAGTACCTCTGTAAGTTGCTATGGGTAAGAGTGCCTGCCAAATGCTATAAATGTAAAACACATAAATGTGGAATAAAATAAATATGTACGGTTTTCAATTACTTTTGCCCTGCTTGATGGAAGCTTCCCCTACATACCCTTCCATTTATTCATTCCTGTTTTCAACTGCATGATTTGCAGCAAATATTCTTTAAACTACTGCAATTGACACCTACAGTATGGTTCTAAATTGGATTAAATAGAGAGAGAGAGAGAGAGAGAGAGAGAGAGAGAGAGAGAGAGTTGCTGGCTAAGTGTGTATGAGGTTTTCTATCTACATTCAGATTAGGGCTGTATTTTAGTTCAGGTACATTAAAACCGTCATATGATACCAAAAAACACCCACATGGTATCCGGAGCCAACTAAACTTAGATAAACACAGGCATCACATCTACCGTAAACTCCAGATTTATTGGCACCCTTCAAAAGATGTACTAACAAGGACATGATTAAAATTTTTCACACTAATAGCTTTCCTCTAAAAAAAAATATCATTTTCGTATGAGATTCCTTTTTCACACATTTTTCTCTCAAAAAACACACATTACATATGACTTTTAGCCCAAATCCTGGCTGCCTCTGCCATAAGGTTAATAGGTGCATCTTTCAGCAAGATGATGACAGCCAACTTACATCCAAATCAACACACAAATAGTTTTGGGAACACATATTCTGTGATGATAACCTCTCTGAATTTGCACACTGCTGAAACACTGTGATCTGTGTTGGAGATGGCTCAGGCATACACAAACCTCCGAATACAAAGGTGCTTGAAACATTCTTGGAGGAACGCACCAAGATTTTTCGACAAGTGTCTCAACCTTGTTGGACATTACTTAAAAAGGCTTAATACTGTTATTCTCTCTAATGGAGACTCATTAAATATTAATGCAGAAAAAATGCACTATTAAAAAAAAACAAAAAACGTATGTACGGAAAATATCACTCATTGCATGTGTTATCCATTTTTGCTCATTTTCATAAGAGGTGCTAACAATTCTGGAGTTAACTGTGCGTAAACAGAAGTGACTCACATTTGGCTGGCAGGCCGTATGCTCCAGTTATCTTGGCCTCTCCGGTTTCACACCCTCCCAGAGTGGAACATTCCTTCCTCAGGAGAGGACCTGCCCCGCGATGGATAGCTCCGTCCACTGCAGGGTAGGGAAACATCAGAATGTTAATGAGAAAAAATGCCAGTATAACAATCACCAGAAAACAAGACATGGGGTAATGCTAAAGATACATGTGGCCTTGGATACAAATTCAAATTCTACGTGAGCTCAGACACCAAGAGCTGCATCACCTCATGTTGCTGTTAATGTAAAACACTTTGCATCCTGTGGCCTGCTGGGGAGCTGCTGTTCTCCGGTGCATTGTGGCATGCTGTACAGAAACAGCTGCTTTCTCTCAGAATTGACAGCGGCATTTTGATGGAGCGCTCAAGGGCTTTTATCACCCCGCTTAAAGAGCACTGCACTCCAAATCCATAAGAGTAACACTCTGATTTAGAGAGAGAGATAAAATGTACATGAATAGCAGAGAAGAGGAGAAATGGAGGGGAGGTGTAGAGTGAGAAAGAGAATCGAGGCACACAAACTGTTCTATCAGAAGTGAGCAAAACAAGAGCAGCAGAAGAAAAAAGAATAAAGATGATCCGAACGTGGTGATGAAAGATGGCCAAGGGGAACAGACTCACTTCCTGTGTAATTGTAACACATAAATACACACATGATGATTAAATGCTGACTTCTTGTTAGCAGGTGTTAATTGGCTCTGCGCTTACCCGACTAGGGACCTGATAACATGTGGAAAAAATAAATCTTATGGCACATGCTCTTACACCATGCTTTTTTTTCCCGGAGACAAAGCCTCACGCGCGCACGCACGCACACACACACACACACACACACACACACACACACACACACACACACACACACACACAGTGTGCCGGTCTGTAAACACCAGTATCTCATTAACTGCTGCTCAATTTTTAGCCTGATCTAGGATTGGCTTGGACTTAGAATCGCTCGCTGGTGAATGAGTTCCTGTCATTGGCTGATTAGCTGGTTACCATGGCAGCCATTAGCAGAAATGTTTGATTGGATCAGGCACATCTGCTTATCAGTGCCACAATTCCCCCTAAAACACACTTCCTCACCTTCTTTCTCGCTCTCCATATTCACCGAAATGGCTCCTAGGTTGCGACAATTACTTTATATGGCATGGAAAACATCAATAATTTAAAAATGTTGGCCAACAATTTCTTTATTGATTAGTTAGCTGGCTGTGTGACTACAAATGTCACTTACACTGAGAGTGGGAACCATTTGAAAGATGGAAGAGGTGACACCTGTGGGAAGTCTTATAAAGTAGCGTGTAAAGCGTTTACATTAAAGTCCTCTAGGAAGTCAGCAAAACAGCTGAACTTGCATAGCAGTGGTGCAGGAGCACGTGAAGATGAAGCAGCTTAAAGAATGAAGGGCAGTTATCTGTGCTGTACATTTCCTAAGCTGCTTAAAACAGCGAGTGCAAATGCAGGAAATTCTGTCATCTCTTACTTTGTAATACTCAAACTATTTGATTTGATGAGAAGCAGTAGGCATTGTAAATCTGAATTCTGATTCTGATTCTCCAATGAAAAAATAAACACCTATGCTTGAAAATACCTGTAGCATTAAGCAGAACCATGCTCTGTTGTTTGGTGTCTGGGGCTCTGGTCAGGATTTGGTAGAATAAGATATTCTCATATTCTTAAGATTCATGGTAGAAAAAACCATGAACCCATGAACATCAAAGAATGTAGATATTTCCTTATTTCATTGGAAGGCTAAATATGCAAAAAATATTATATGTTTTTCTAGAATATCCAGGTTTCCTTGAGATTTGATTTAAGCAAGATGATAAGCCAATTAATGCTGAAGACAAATGTATTCGCACAATGCGGATTAATCACTTAATTGAAGCAGTAATTGATTATTATATGAACAATTATTATAGGAACAGATATTATAGGAACAAATTATAGGAACAGATGCAGATAGACTGGGATATGGATTATTTCTGATATTTGAGTATCTGTTTGAGGGTAAAGCATGGATAGTCACTTAACTGCAAGGAAGAACAAATATCTGACTACATCATATCAAAAGTAATTTCCTTACTGCAATTAATTACTAATGATAAATTTAATATAGAGAAATAATTAATTGATATATTGACTCCTCATACAAAAAGTATTATAAAGACATCAACAAAAACCTGCTACACTGTACATTACACTCGTAACCATAGCACACTGGGGCAAAACTCAGCCATTATTATTTAATAAATATTTTCGGTAGCTTAACATAAAGCCAAGAATTATTTAACTGTTTACTTTTGACAAAAACTGAGGAGCAGGGTATTGCTTTAGTCACATTTTCAAGCTGGGCCAGTGAACTGTTATTGACATTTGTTTCATCTGTGTTGTTCGGGTGATGGATCACACCATCGGGCAGGATCATTCAATCTTAAGTGATTCATCACTGAGCTGGTTAAACTGCTGTAAGCAGGTCTAGTGCTGCACAAATTACACAACCCGAATATCTCAGCTCCAAAATATTGCTAGATGAGACAGCTCTTTCTCAACAGTCTCTGTGAATGATGCAACATTGCGAAAAACATTTTATTAGTTGAATATTTGCGTCTCTAACGGGTTAACTGATTAGATACACTTAAAGACACATATTTCACAAATAAAACAATAAGACAGAACAAGCACCTTTCAGACAGACGCAGTGACATTTTACAGAGTTCAAGAGAACTCCTTTACAGTTAACGCCGCACTTCAAGACCTAAACCTCATGGTTTTATAACCATTTACAAGAAGGCCAAAAGTATAGGGAGATCCTTTAATCCACACCCTAATGTGTGCCACACCTGAGTGACATTGTCCATTTCTCATCCTGCCCTCCCTTTCTCTCTCTCACTCCTTAACGCTGAGAGACTCTCCTGCTGCATAGTCTGTCCCTGGCTAATTATCACCCAGGTTCAGCAGGTCTTAACAAACCTCGAGAGTGGAGAACACAAAGAGATGGGGAGGGTGTGAGAGCACAAGAAAAAAAAAAGAGAGGAGTGGCGTGAACTGGAGAGAGGAAAGTGTTGGGAAGAGAGTGCTGAAGAAGGAGAGGATAAGAGAGGACAGGAGAGAAGAGGGTGCGTGTTTGGAGAGAGTGTTAAAGAAAATTTGAGAGAGGAGAGAATAGGAAAGGAGAGGGGAAGATGTGTGTTTTGGAGAAAGTGTGTGAAGAACGCGAGGAAGGTGTGCGTCGGCGCGCAGGTGTCAAAAAAATAGGGAGTTAAAAATGAGAAATGTGTTACAGTGCTGGCAAGAGAAGGAGCAGAAGGGCAGAGAGATGGAGGGGTAGAGAGTAGAGTGAAAGAGAAAGGATAGGGGAATGAAAAAAGAGAGATGGGTGGCATGGCAGGAAAGGACAGTGAGGTAATGGTCAGGACTAAATCAGGAGCTTTGTGTTTGAGAGATTGCATAAAATCCACATCAATACAACAAAGTGCAGCTCTGCATTTGTGTGTGTGTGTGTGTGTGTGTGTGTGTGTTGGGGGGGGTGTTGTAGTTCTGATGAGTAAAAATGTGAAGCATAGATTTATCACTGGTATTGATTACCTCACAGCCAGGCACTTAACACTGGTACACACACACAAACACAAACATACACACACAAACGCACACACTGAAGTCCTGAGTCAACACAGTAAGAAATTACAGTTTATTTGCACAGCACTCCACTTCCATCAGCTACAGAAGAAATCATCTTTCACACACTCACACCACTCACAATGATAAGTAACCTACAGCGCTGACCAACTACTAAGAAAAAACCAGACTGTTTTCTCCTCCATGGGGACCCCAGTCTGCTTCTGCTTTTCTTATTATCACTGTCTTCTCACCTACCTTTTCGTTTTTCATAAAAGAATTTTCTTTTATTGAACATCAAGCCCTAAAAAACTGCACTTTTATAATTTAACCATGTATACTATGCACATGAATATGTATGTCTGAAGTGGAGATGGAACGTCAGGATCAAGATATCAGAGGGAAAAGAAGAATGAATTTAATGAATGTAACAAACGAGACTGAAACTGGATTTGAAATATATATATATATAAATATTTGCAATGTAAGTGATTTTTGAATGAAAGCTGAGATTCAGTGAAAGCAGTTTTTCAGAGTTTCAGTTTAAAAATACATTTTAAAGCTTAGTAGTTGACTGTATAAAAAAAAGAAGAAAAAAAAGGGTATCAATACCATAATTTAAAAAAATATATTAAATGTTTTGTCATAAATTGGTTTGGAATATCCTATATGTATTGGGGGCTCATCAAATAAAAATTAAATTAAGACATCTAAGTAAGGAACATGTGTAAGTGAAGTGAACATTTAATATGTTGTTTATTTGAAACTAGGATCTTCCAACAGTTAAGTGGAAAAGGCCTAGATCTGAGTCTTTCTAATTAGGCATTTGTAGCACACATATTGTCTTATAATTGGTAGCACTGTCTACGTTTCTTTTCTCTACAGGCTTAAATGATTTATCCATCAAGTGTGGAGGCCTTTATTAAAGCAATCAAACACTTATTATACTCCCATTATGGTTATCTAGAGTTAGCTATTTGTAAGATTGGTTTAATACATTTCTAACTGATACTTTGTAGCTTTTGTTTTTGCCTATGGTGATAACTTTGCGTAAAATGTAATAAAACACACGAACTTCAAGGTGTTCTGACTGGCAGTGTACAGTAACCATCCACTGGTTAACCACCCAAAGCCCAGTTAGGACCATTTTAACATACGATCAGTGTCATCCTCCTGAAGCAACCAGCTCCAAATCCTGGCACTCTACAATAAATCGAATGACCAGAATGAAAACATGACAAAGTGTGCTGAAGAAGAGAAAACCCATCATACTTCTGACAACATTAATGCCTAACATATAATTCATCCACAGACTGGTCAGACTGGGGCTTTAAGAATGTCTTTTTAGCAGAATGTAGGTGGGGAGAAATGTGACGAGTTGTGGAAATGTATTCGCTGTTAATCTCTTACACTAGGAAAAAAAAGGTCTAACACAAAAGAGCATTACAAAGGTAAAAGTGTGACTACTCATCTAATTAATACTCCAGTAAACTACAGCTTCAGAGTCTTCACTCATGCGGAAGTAGAAAACTATAAACTCTTTTACTTAATTGACTTAAAGTTACTGCCCCTTTCCTGAAGGAACACTGGAAAACCTTAACAACAGTAACAACAGCTTTATTCCTAATCTCGCAAATATCAGCAGGCATGATAATAACTCTGACAACACCACCTAGCTGAATGCTAATCACTAGCTGTCACAATACAAACTGCCTCGATAATTACAAAGTGTACACAGCAGCAGACAGATTACAGTCAGGGGTATTAGGTCTCGTTCTCAAATAAAGGATTGATTTGTTAGAAATTTCGATCAACTCCTTTGAAGTTGATGTCTGATGCCAAAGATTTGCTTTATAAATATATGATTATAGAGAAATGCAGTGATGTAGTGTTTGAAAATGCATTGGGCAGAAGAGTTTTCTTCTGAAATGTTAGTAAAAATCAAAAGTGTTGTTAAAGAAAAACTTTTCCCCATTCTGACGTTTTATGTGAAAAAGTAAAGTACAGATACTTTAACAGATACTAACCCTAACCCTACTAAGTACAGTAACAGTTCAACAGTATAAGTAATTGTACTTTGTTACTGCCCGCCTATTCGCCTCCAAATTCTCCCCATGGCCATCCAAAAAGCTATGAATCTCAATTTTTGGATTTTTCTAACTTTGTAAATATTATGAGATGAGCAACAGTGATGTACAAATCAATGGCAAACAGGTGAAGAGTTTTAGTTCTAACTTTTTTTATCATTTAATAAAAAAAAAAGTTGGATAAAGCAGTTATTAATGCAGAATCTGCTCAAACTGCACCATCTGATCCTTTTTGGGGTCTTTCTTGTAAAATAGATGAATAGATTTTCACCTCTTATTATGATGCACCATCCACAAGCTGTTATATTTTGTGCATGGGTACTTTGTCTTTTAAGCCCTTGTAAGTCACAGTTGTTTGTGTTATAAATTATATTTTAATGACGCTTAATAAAACCAAACCTTTCAGGGGAGATTTAATGTCCACCTCGAATCATAAATGGATACCTTGCATTTTTAAATATGAATGGGGATTGTATGCTTAAGGTAACAGCTGGGTGTTGAGAAGTGGATGGAGAGAATGCTTTTTGTTAGTGTTTATGTGTGTGCGTGTGTTTTATCTGTCCAGATGGTACGCATTGATTATCTGATGCTGTGGGTGCAAGTCGGGCGAATTCTTACAGCCAGAAGCTGCCAGTATTAAAGCACAGGCGGCCGCTAACGGACCTGTTTAAACGCTGTGTTACACTCTGAGGTACTATGCAGGAAACATAAATACAGAAATAATATTCAGCAGTGGTTCTCTGTGAGACTTTTTAATTTAATTGCACTGGTGGAAATCACAGGCCAATGTTATCAATGTTATTATATTTATTATTGAGTTCTGATCATTATTAGCCTATTTGACTAGCCACTTGTACTGAATGGATTTAATCCAAAGCTCAATAACAATAACCAAAAAAAAAAAAAAAAAAGGCTTATAAATAATGGATCTAATGTGCTCTGTGGATGGAATAAAAAGCTCTATGTCTACAATAAATAAACAATATATTATTGTACACATTTAAATCATATTCTGAAATAGTCCATGGAATTTATGAATACATTTTCAGGGGTCCCTGGGTACAAAAACTCTGAGAACTCCAAACCCAGAAAACAGCATATCAAATAAATAACATAACCTTAAGTGGAAAAAAAATGCAGTCAGTCCATTTACACTCACTATAAGCATAATAAACTGTAATGATACATAAAAAAGAGCCTAATAAACTTAACATCCCTTAGAGGCCTATGCCTATTTTTGAACATCTTTGATACCTACATTTAACAATCAATAAAATGCCATATTTCTCATATATATATCATGGTATTTTATATATCTTTTCAGTACAGATAATATAACAATGCTCACAAACCTGATGCTGAATGACCAGATTTATGAATGGTGTAGTGTCTGAATAACAAAACATAAGACTGGTCAAAAGGTCTTGCTTGAACGTTCTGGGCCTGTTCTTTATAGTACAACTAATTTCTGCGAATAAATAAAAATACAACACCTTCAGAGAGTGCTGATTTATAATACTAAATTCTTTCTGTTAAACTGTGACGCACTGAGTGGATTTGCAATCCTTATTATCATTAATTTTCCCATTAAGACACGAAGCTCTGCATCAAGATGTAAAAGTAAGCCTCTATTCCAAATAAATGATTAAGCAGTATGTAAGACATGATCTTTCACGGCATGGGCATGATCGCAGACTGTTAAAGGTTAAGGTGAGAGAGATGGTGGAGAACACCCACACTGTGGTTATGGCATTCCTGGTGCACAGAGTGAAGACCATTCCTAAGAGCTATTGTTAGGAACATCACCACAACTTGAATTAGTCATCCTTCTTCTCCCAAAGAGAGATGAGTCACAATTTTCAAACATCAATAATTTCCAGTGAGTCCATTTCAAAATCCTGCCTAGAAAAAAAGAAAAAAAACCCACCTACGCATAAAGGCAGTTACATGTGATCTGGGATTGCTGCTACAAAAACATGTCAGTGTGCTTCTCCTACAAGCTTCCAGGCTTGTGCAGTGAGTGCACTTCCTCCTGACAAATGTTTCTACATTACCAGCCAGATATAATAAATGTGTTTGTCCACCTCTATTTCTGTAGACATGCTTTACTCTACTCTTTACAGCTCACCGGCTCTTCAGCAGTTCACTTAACCTCAGTAGGAATATCGGAACATTAATACTGGAACAGGCATCGTGAGGATTTTAAAAACAACAAAGCGTATGTGTTCAGAAGTGATTTTCCTGTACCTCACATGGTGTAAGTAAGGTATATGTGAGCTTGTATAATAACAAGCAAGCCATCATTACTGCTGAAACGCAAGCTAGATGCCATCTCCATTAAGCTCATAAAGCCATAGTGAATTTGTTATTTTTGCCACGTTCACAATCTTGTAATGCTGCAGAATGAGCGCCACTCAGCTTTGATCTCTTTACGTGCTGCAAAATGCCAATCTTACGCTTTTCATTTACGTAGCGGCTGTGAAAAAACTTTCTGAAATTCTGACCTTTTCATTTATATGAAATTCAGAAAACTTGCTCAGATTTTTCAAGGTTTTAAAAATCTCATACCCTGACCAAAAAGATGGCATTTGAACTGGAATAGAATTGAATTGAACTGAGGGAAAAAAGATTTTAAAAAATGCATTAAAATATGATAAACATCAAATTACAATTAATATTTCTAATATTAATTATGTATCTTTCTTCTTCTGTATCATTTATGGACTTTTCTCAGCCTTAGTGACAGACATGAAGATTATGGCCACATGCTAAATTACACAGATGTTCATTAATGTCAGAAATGTAATAAAGCAATTAATAATAAGGTAATTGGAATCTGTTTACATCATTAGATGTATTCAACTCTGATTACCTGATTTTTTTTTTTTTTTAATGAATTACATAACCCACAATACATGCAGTCTCTAATTACACGACACTGATACTAATTATACTAACTGATCCGCACAGTCATTGATCGATTTAAAGAGTGAAAGCAAACAACAGCGCGACTTAGAATTGACCGATACATCATGTCTGCATTTTTATGCCATTGTTATATTATTTCTATTATTTGTAGATTGGCTTAGCAATATATGATACACTTAGGCTATGAAAAATGTTTACATAGCTATCTAGCCAGCAATGATTCTATTATCTTGGCTAGTCAGCTTGTCTGTTTTACAGGCTGCTGAATAAATCTCGCTAAACTGCAGATGCCTTCATTACTGATGAGAGCGTACACAAATTGACACACTACTTAAGGATATTTATGTTTTAGTAAGANAATAATAGATATTGGAAATACTGCCAACATAGAATTATCAGACATGAGCTGATTTTCATCTTGATTTTTTCTGTGAAACATTTGAATGACATGACCTGGCAGCTGGCAAGAAGAGAGTACATTCAGTGTGGGAATATTGTGAATTTCAACTGTCTTGCACAAAAACAGTATGGGTGTGTTTTCAGTGCCAAGGGACAAACCAAGGGGGAAAAATAGAGTTACTTTTTAAAAAATATTTAATAATTTAAATACTGTATTTAAATTATACACTCACTGTCCACTTTAACAGGGACACCTGTACGCCTGCACTTCTATTCTGATATCCAATCAGCCAATCATGTGGCAGCAGCACAATACATAAAATCATGCAGATACAGGTCAAGAGCTTCACTTAATGTTCATATTAAACATCAGAATCTCAGTGACTTTAACCGTGGTATGGTTGTTGGTGCCAGACGGGCTGCTGATCTCCTGGGAAACACACAGCAGTCTCTAGAGTTTACACAGAATAGTACAAAAACAAAAAACAGTGAGTGAGCGACAGTCATGCCACATGTCACAGAGATCACATTTCCCCCATTCTGATGTTTTATGTGAACATTAACTGAAGCTCTTAACCTCTATCTCCATGAGTTTATGCACTGTGCTACTGCCACATGATAAACTGATTGGATAACTGCGTAAATAAGCAGGTTTATATATGTTTCTAATACACGCATTATTTAAATAATGAAATATTATTTAAATATTTAATATTTAAATATAAGAAAATTAACAGGTACACTCAACTATGACTACAAATGAAGGTTAAATTAAAAATGCAAAACTGACTTTAATAACACCGATTCCCCCATTGGCACACACACAAGTTCTGCTTCTCACTTATACTCTAGCTCTCTTTCTCGCTTTTGTTTCCTCCTGCTGTTTCACTTTCTTCTCATAATTCACCCTCATCCTGCTTTACCAAAACACTTTCTTTTTTTTAAATATGTTTTTTCCCCTTTCACTCATTCCCCCTTTGAAAATGACAGAAAAAAAGGAGACTCACCCCCTCCTCCACCCAGCAGGGTCTTGTTGGCTGAAATGACAAACAGAAACAGAACAGTGTTCAGGGAAGAACTTATCAGAATGACAAATAGTTGGCTTTCCAGCCCAACGCCTGTAAGCAATATGATTACTGTTCAGATTAAGGAGAGAAAAAAGTATGAGATGTGCTAGCCCATAAGGATTAAGGTGAGGCTGGGCTAACGGACCTGAATGTTAAATAGTACATTGGGAAATCTGTCTCATCACTCTTTGGTTGGGTTGAAGTGCTTCAGCCTGTTGCTGAAATGCTCACGTTAGTCTTGGCTTTTAAAGACTGCACTAACTCCACAGCTATGCAAAGCAGCAGCGTTAGACAATTCAGGTTATAAACTAGAGAAGATAGAGAAGTCAAACCTGAATCCAGACTAATTCATAAGGTTTGCGTTGGGGAATGTGGGTGAAAAACCAGTCAGTGCTTTTGTGTGGGCGACAAACAAAGCACCCTGATAACTCATATGTATACGTTATTTACACACACTACCCACTACAGAATAATATATGTTCAGTCTGTCTGAGATTGGAAATCTTGCATAAGATTTCTTGCATAATCTTGCTATAGATTTGGAGTAAAAAAAACAAACAAACAAAAAAAAACAACTCAACATTTTTTCCAACCTAAACTTTATCTACTATTTACACTATATGGCCAAAAGTGGACAGCTTTGTGGACAGCTGACCATCACACCCATATGTGGGTCTTCCTCAAACTGTTTCCACAAAGTATGAAGCGCACAATCGTGTGGGATGTCTTTGCATGCTTTATCATTACAATTTCCCTTCACTGAAACTAAGGGGCCCCAAACCTGTTGCAGCATGACAATGCCCCTGTGCACAAACCAAGGCCAATAAAGACATGGTTTGCCAAGGTTGGTGTTGAAGAATTCGAGTGGCCTGTACAGAGCCCTGACCGCAACTGCACTGAACATCTCTGGGACGAACTGGAATGCTGACTGCATGCCACACATTCTCACCCAACATCAGTGGCTGACCTCACTAATGCACTTGTAGCTACAGTCAGATCTATAAGTATTTGGACTTTGACACAATTTTTGTAATTTTGCCACTGTACACCACCACAATGGATTTGAAATGATGAAATGAGACAAGATGTGATTGAAGTGTAGACTTTCAGCTCTAATTCAAGAAGTTTTACAAAAATATTGCATTAATTACAGACATTTTTTTACATAGTCCCTCCATTTTCACAGGCTCAAAAGTAACTGGAAAAGCACAATCATAAACATTAGTATTTAAATATTTTGCAGCATTTGACTGAATCTGAGCAGAAAATATAGCTCTATACACTTCAGAATTCATCCTGCTACTTCTAACAGCAGTCACATCATCAACAAACACCAGTGACCCAGTTCCACTGGCAGCCATACATGCCCATGCCATTACACTGCCTCCACATGTTGGACAGATGATGTTGCATGTTGGATCATGAGTTCTTCCTTTCCTTCTCCATAAGCTTCTCTTCCCATCATTCTGGTGCAAGTTAATCTTGTATCAGAACCGGGGAGGCTTTTTTAGAGGTATTTTTTTTTAAAGCAAATTCTAATCTGGCCTTTCTGTTCTTGAGTGTTACCACCAGTAGTTTGCATCTTGAGGTAGACTGTCTGTGTTTACATTCATGAAGGCACCTCTTGATTGTAGACTTTGACAATGATATACCTATCTCCTCGAGATTGTTCTTAACTTGACTAGATGTTGTGAAGGGATTTTTCTATACTAAGGAAAGAATTCTCTCATCATCCACATTAATTGCTTCCGTGGTCTTCCAGGCCTTTTGGTGTTGCTGAGCTCGCCAGTGCATTCCTTCTTTTTAGGAATGTACCAGATTGTTGATTTGGCCACTCCTAAAATTTCTGCTGCCTACTTCACTTGTATCGATACCTCTTTGGACCACATAGTGTTCCCATGAACAGCTACCAAATGCAAATTCAACACTTGGAATCAACTCCAGACCTTTCATCTCCTTAATTTTTCATGAAATAAGGAGGAAACAGGCCACAGCTGGCCATTAAACTACTTTTCTGTCAATTGTCCAATTACTTTTGAGCATGTGAAAATGGAGGTACTGATGGTGTAAAAAATGGCTGTAAATCCTAATCAATTAATGCAATTAAACCCCCTAAATTAAAGCTGAAATTCTATTCTTCAATCACATCATGATTGCTTCATTTCAAATCCATTGTGGTGATGTACAGAGGCAAAATTACGAGAATTGTGTCACTGTCCAAATGCACATATGCGTGTGATTGGTCAGGTGTCTACATATTTTTGTCAATATAGTTTATATGTACGTACCACAGGCAAGAATTTCAACACATTTCCATGTACTAAGAGGGAAAAAATCTGTACATTTACTATACGTTATTATGTTCTCATATTGGCCATTCCGATATGTAAGGCATATAAAATGGATGCTTTGCTTGTTTACATAGAGGCCATGAATATTTGAGCATCTATGAATATTTTGGGGCTCTTAAGCACACTCTCCAGCTGATTGGTGTTAAATTAGCAATGTAGTGCTCGTGTCCGTAAAATCTCATCATACAGTTTGATGAAGCAGTGTTGGCATTTTCTATGTAAATGCCACCTTGGGTGTAGAAAAAGCTCAGACACGGCTCATGTTCCTCAGAGTGTACAGCTGGTAAAAAGAGAGCTTAGCAATACAGAGCAGCACCTTCGGGCCTGGACACAGTACTCCACGTGTGGCTCACTGAGGATTAAACTGCACACTTTTGTATTTGGAATGGATGAACATGGTCAATACAAGACATAATAGCAAATCAAATCCTGGATTTACTTTATTTTTTTTGGCAGCAAAGGCCTGAGGGATTGAGGGTTAAGGACGTTGCTCATGGGTTCCACTTGACTCTTTAGAAGTCCTGAGATTTTAATTAACAACCTTACGGTTACTGAACCTGCACAACAAAGCTACTGCATCCTTATGCACGAACTGCCATATGCTGGCATGCATAAAATTCTGCAAAGGCTTTAATTTTCATCTTATGAAAATGAAAAAGGTTTGGATTGGATTGGATGCGGGAGGCATGGTGGTGCAGTGGGTAATGTTGCTACGTCACTGCTCCAGGGTCCGTGGTTTGATCCTGAGCTCAGTTTCCTCTTTGTGTGGAATTTCACATGTTTTCCCTGTGGGGTTCTTCCTTCCTCCCAAAAACATGAAACAGGTGAACTGGCTATGCTAAATTGCCTCATGGTGTGAATGAGTGTGTGAATGGTGCCTTTCGATGGATTGGCGTCCCATCCTGGGTGTACTCTAGCCTCATGCCCAGTGCTCCCAAGACAGGCTCCAGATCCACTGCAACACTGACCAGGATAAAGTGGTTACTGAAGATGAAGATGGATTGAGTGCATATTGCTAAACAAGGTACAGGAAATCCTGGGAACATTGGGATGAGATGCCAGTAAATCACAGGGGAAATTTAGAGTAGCCAACCTGCCCACCTGTTTTTCTTTTTTTTTTTGTGAGATGGGAGGAAACCCATGTAACTATTATTTCAACTGACCAAGAATTCCTAGATATATCCCTGATTGGAGTGACCAATAATCGGCAAATCTATAACAACAAAGTAAACAACAAATGACTTTTCAGGTTTTTCACAAAGAATTTTGGGACTTTTTGTGCAGAAACACTAAACATCATTACACTCATTCATCTTATGAGTTAATCACACCATCATCCACCATAACGACCATTTTAGGGATAATTGTGGGGTCACTAGTTCACTTGAATAAGACGTTATAAATGCTTGGTGGACAGTCAGAGTTCTTAACAGGATACTCAGGATCATGCACTCTGAACTGCTAGGACCATAACTCTGACCATTATATGGATAATCATGGTTTATACCAAGATTATGGGTTTCTTAATCAAAGCAAAGTGACAAAAGCCATAATCAGGGGAAAATTAGCAAACAGGCTCTTGACCACTAGTATAATAATCAGTAAACAGGCATTACTGGACCCCTGCTGAGATTGATGGAGGTTTGTCTGTGAGGCAGCGCCTGAAGCTGGAGGAGAGCTGTGTGCAAGTAACGTTTTATGACCAGACTGCACGGCTCCATCACAAATGAGCAATTTGATAGTTGATTAAATGTCTCTCATTTGAATTTCATTACATCCGTGCACACAGTGAATAAACCAAGCAGTCAGCAATGCCTTTATACAGAACATTGTTAAACCCAGGTCGTGTAAGTAAAATCTAAATGCTTTTTATAGCACAGTACACCTGAATGGAGACAAGGCTGCAAATAAACACACAAACACACAAAAAAGCAAGATAAACATCGGCAAATTCAGAGACACTCAACAGAGACACACACACACACTCACAAAACACTGTGGATGGAGAGGTAACCATAGCAACGTCAAAGCCCAAAGGTTTTATACTGAAACCTTATTTACTTATTTAATTACACAGAGAGGGGAAAAGGGGAGAAAGATAGAGGGAACTGGAGAAGAAGAGAGTGAAACAAGAGGGAATGAATAAAATAAAGGAGGGAAGGAAGAGAGGAGGGAGTGAAAGAGAACAGGGAAGGGGAGACATGAGAGAAAGAAGGAAAAAAAAAACAGAGAGAGAAAGGATATAATTTGCCAGCGGTGGTGCTTCTCTGCGCTGTCTGTCAAAGAAAAGACTACTAGTGAAGAGGGAAAGGGATCAGACATGCATGAGGAAGGACAGGCAGGGAAACAGTGAGGGAGAAGATGAGTGCAGGCGGTTAGTCCCTGATACCCCAGGGAGAGAGATTTGCCATCTGCCAGAACCCTGTATGTGCAGCTGTACCCAGGAGAAGGGTGGCAGAGCAACCATAGAGCTCTCTCTCTCTCTCATACATGCATGCACACAAACACACACACACACACACACACACACACACACATAGCCCAGTGGGATGAAACGACATGATCAGATTGAACATGGAGATGTGTTCACCACACACAAATGTTTTACTCACATCCATTACAATCCCCCTTAGATAGAAAGTACATTAACTTCAATACCAAGGTTAGAAGTGAAGAAAAGCCCCTAACATAGACTCTTACTTCCAAGGGGAAGAAAAAGATCAAATAAAGGCAAATGAAGCATATAAAAGTAAGAGTGAGTCTGGATTACAATTACAAAAACAAAGACAGGAGAGGGAACAGAAAGTACAAGCAGAGCGATAGACAGCAGGATAAAGAGATGAGAGAGAGACAGGAAGAGTGTGTGCACAGATGGGAAAGCGAAAAAAAAAAACTTTTTAGAAAAAGCAAAAGCACTCAGTATTAATGTTACATCATTTCGGGTAGAACACACAGGTTTGTCTTTCTGTCCTTATGAGGACCTTCCATTGACATGACTATTAATGCGCTAATGAACGCTATGCTACATCTAAACCTAACGCTAACCCTAACCTCAGTTAACCTCAGGCTCTTTTAAGTTTCTGGAATAGCAGATTTTGTTAAAGAGCAATTCTTGTAGGGACATTGGGTCCCCACGAAGAAAGAAAAACAAGCCCATACGCACGAACAGTTGATGGACAGCAAGCATGGTTTTAAAGAGGGGAGAAACGAAAAGAGCAAAAGGCAGAAAGCGCTCACATCAAAAGAGACTGAGTGACACAGGTAGAGAAGAGCAGAGTGAACGAGAACGCCAGCCACAAGATGACATGATATAGCGTGGTTTGAAGATGAGGTGGAAAGAGAACAGGAACAGAGAGAATGGAGAATGGTGAGTGTGCCGTGGTGAAGGTGTGTTAGCGGGGAATGAGCTGCTGCCATGATCTTAAAGAGCATTCAGGGCTTTTATCAGAGAACCCAGAGGTTACAGTTTACCCAGTCAGGATGCTGTGCTGAAGGCCTTATATTGTACTATATTGGACAGTTAATTACATTACTTTCAAAATCCTAGAATGTGATTTTCAGGTGTTGGCAAAAATCACACTCTGTGTGCTAAATGAATCAAATGAATCGACTCCACCCTGTATTTTGCACTTTTATGTCGAAATTTCCCAAACTGTCATATTCACTTGCAAATTGACTTTTTTTTTTGTTCAGTGTTGCTCTTTTGAACACACAGTCCCTTGTGTACACAGTTAAGAAATCAGCTCGCTCTTTTTTGGTGGATTTGGTGGATCAAATTTGCTTGTCTTTACATATGCAAACCTTTAGCTATTCAGGGATTAATAGGGATGCACACACATAGAGCGCAGACAAGGCCTGAAGAAAGTATCCCTGATCCCAAACTCTGAATCTAAGAACAAATATGAGCTGTATTTTTTTTAAGTTGCTTCTTCACTCATTAGGGAAGAAACAAAAAAGAAAATATTCAAAAATACAGAGGAGAGATTTTTTGGCTTGTCTTTATATAAGCATTCAAACTCTTGCCAAAACTATCAGCCTCCGTTGCATCTCCTGGGTCCACCTGTACACCAAGGAGCTTCTCTGTGAGTTATTTTGGCTTTTTCCACCTTGTACTGAGTTCTTTCTCATCCTCTCATTGGCTGGTGCTCAAAATAACTAGGTTGTGGTGCACCGTTCTTGCTACTTCTTGTACTTGTGCTCACACTATAAGACTCCTTGTGGTTCATGTAAAACATGCTGTAAAAAATGTCAGAGTGGCTGTGCCTTCTGACACACTTGGTAAATCGTGTCTCTAAACTGCTCATGCTTAACGAGCAGATGTGGTGAGCATGCTCAAAGAATAACAGTGAAGTGACACTGATTTGTGGGGGTTGGGCGTACTCGCTAATTTGAGGGGGTTGTTGTAGATTCCAAAAAATTGTTGATGACAGGTCTTTGCTCTAGGTTTACCCTCACTACATCATCTTCCTCTCACATCTCTCCATCGAGCGTCCACGTTGTTTTCCTCTGCAAAACATCAAAGCCACCTGCTCATTTTACCTCCTGCTTTTAGTCTGTATTAATGCTCATCAGATGCATGTTCAGCACTACTTCTAAGACTAAAATCTTAAGACATGTTTAATTAAATCTGTTCATATCAATTCAACTGTAAGAAATTACAGCTGCCCTTTTTTCTTTTCTAAAATACGAGTGCATACAGCTCAGATGCCCAACAAGCCAAAAAACAGAAAGGCAGTTCTAAATGGTCAAGCATTTAATGTGATCACGGGGACGATGCCTGTGGTAGGAAATCATATGTATGTTAATGTAGATTACATTTACATTAATGGAAATCTTGCCTATGTTAATGTCAATTATGTGTACATTAATTGAAATCTTTTATATGTTAATGGAAACCGCATGTTTGTTACTGGTAATCATTTGTACGTTAATGGAAAATAGTGTGTACATTAATGGAAATCTTGTGTATGCCTGTGTTAATGGAAATCAAATCTATGTAAGTATCAACTGTATGTACATTAAGGGAAATCAGTGTGTATGTGAATGGAAATTGTGTGTACATTAAAGGAAACTGTGTATGTTAATGGAAATCATGTGCATGTTAATGCAAATCCTATGCGTTAACATTAATCAGGTGTATGCTAATGGAAGATATTTTTCTGGAAAAGTGAAAAATGGTAAGAATACTGTAAACTATTAGGGGAGTGTGTGTGTGAGTGTGTGTGTGTGTGTGTGTGTGTGCATGGAGTGGAATCATGTGTGTTTCTAAAATAGCATTTCACAGGGGTGAGTGGGTGAAGCACAGTGAGCGAGTGAGATACAGTGTGCTAAGGGATAGTAACAGATGTCCTTAGTGTCTGACACTCCAGAACCCTGCCAACACTTTGGCTTACACACACATACAGGCCTAATAGTCACTTCCTCCCACTTAGTACATATGCATTCACTAACACTTGACTCTCTTCTTGGATAGTCTCACACAGCTTAATCATTCGTCTGGGCAATAGCAACATCTGGATTGGCTAAACCACGGGCCTGGCAGTTGAAGCACTGGTCTAATATAAGACAAGCGGCAATAATAGATGCCCTACTGCAAACTCATCTTCCCCAATATTCATTTTGCTTTTGACATACAGTTGAATATTGCTGAGGCAAATATACGCCAGGTGTGATTTAGTTTGTCACATGATTTGACGTACTACTGCATACCATGCTAGGTGGAAACAATCAGAGCCCCTTATATACATTTTAACATCTGTATTAGATCCATAGTTTCTCTGTGGTTTCAAATATGCGAGGGATTGAATTCCTCAGTATACCAAACACCTCCACCGCTGGTGCTTTAAATCAACATGCACTGGATTTAAATCAATACGAGCTAGATATAACGGCAAAGGAGTAATAGACCTCTCAGGGGTATGATTTAGGGCCAGAGTTGGTGGCAATTGTGGTGGCCAGTCTTATTTCAAGGATGGCAGATGCCTCCATTAGCCTGCAAAAAGGCCCAGCACCTTCAGAGGCACCTTCCATTGTCTGTCTGACTGCTTTTTGTGCAACTTGTGCACAGAGTATGCTAATGTAAGTATATTTTGAGTCAAAGGGAAGGGACGTTTGCATGGTGTCACAAAGGTCTACAAATGCAAAAGTGGAGCATCCAATTAAGAAAGAGCAGAGAGGACAAGGGTCAAAGATCTAAAATTTTTGTACAGTGGAAATGCTTAACTAAATGCAAACGGAATAAAGATCAATGTTGTGTTTATCTTTTAGGCTACTCTATGAACTACTCCTGCTTACATTCTTAGAAAAAAGGTACTAAACTGTACCATTCCTTGTCGCTGGGGTGGTACCCTCAACCACACCTTATACCTTTAGTATTTATCTTACCTAGAAAGATGTATATAGGCTAGTGCACCTTTAAAGTTTTACTCTAAAATGTAATTATGTACATAAAATCTTTTTATGCATGGACACTCACGCGGAAACATGGACACTTTCACTTGGAATGCATGGACACTCTTTCACTTGGAAAGCGTGGACACTTTCACATGGAATGATTGGAAACCTTCACTTGGAATGCATAGACACTCACTTGGAATGTGTGGACATGTTCACTTAGAAGACATGGACATGTTCACTCGGTTCACGTGGAAAGGATGGACACTCTTTCGCATGGAATGTGTGGACAGCCTTTCACATGAATGTGTGGATAGTCTTTGATGTGGAATGCATGGACATTTTCACACAGAGTGCATGGAGACTTTCAGTTGGAATGCGTGGACACTTTTCACTTGGAATGCATGGACACGCATGCGGAAAGCATGGACACGTTCCCTTGGAACGCGTGGACACGTCCCCTTGGAATGCATGGACACTCTTTCGTGTGGAATGTGTAGGCACTTGCATGCATCACGCTTACAAGTTGTGTTTGTGT
>CM074951.1:19609830-19619830 GCA_037577455.1 Pangasius macronema | reverse complement strand
AGAATGGCCAAAATAAATAGCAAAAAAGGCAACTAGCAAGTAGATTCACTTTTTCATAATTTTGCTACACTCAGTTTCTAATATGTGGTTTGTTAATATTACAGTAATATACAGCACAATATTTATCCATCTTCAGTAAGCTCCTTATTCTGGTCAGGCTTGCGGTGTATCTGGAGCCTATCCCGGTAACACTGGGTACAAGGCGGGAGAATTCACTCTGGATGGGACACCAGAACATAGGCCAGTTTGAGAACAATTAACGACCAGTCCCATTGTAGAAAGAAATATCTCCACTCAGACACAAGTATCTGGTTTAGCTAAGTATTTCCATATGTAGCTCTGTTTAGAAGTCGCTATTTCACCTGACGTACAGATGCAGTATCAGCTGCTTGTGTCCCGACATTCTCTGCGGTTCTACACCACATGCTTAGTCAAAACAAAAACCTACAGAATGTAACAATCACAGAAGAGCAAACTATTTAACTCATTTTTAGCGTGCATTAATCAATACGTGATTAAGTAAGTGAATATGAGATGAGTTCCGATATCCAGATGATTAAATAATCCTCATAATCCCTAATGAGGAGCTTTTACATGACAAACGCAGCCAGGGATATGTCTGGGATAATAATATTATTTGTGTTAAGTAAAGATGTGTGATATGGCATAAACGTCACATCACGATACCTGATGTTTCTTAATATGCTATATGTATCACAATGTGCACAATAGCATTTCTCTGACATTGACAAACACACAATTTGCTATATAAACAGTGTACGAAGTGCAAGATACAAAAAGGACTAAAATGTTATTCAGCAAAGGTGAAATTTTAATAATGTTCCAGGAAAAACAATTTATCTAGCACAATAACAATATTATCATAATCACCCTTCTCTCATTTTGAGTATTGTGATCTATTGAATAATTAATTATTGACGATTTAATGTGTCTACCACTAATAAATATATTATTAGTAGTTGTACAAAAGCAGAGTGTGCACTGCCACAGTTCGGGTCTGTTAAGACTGAGACCTACAATCACAGCGTTATCTCTCACCTGTTTAGAGCCAACACTGGGACAACCATTAGCACAGGATTTATATATAATAAAAAATAAATAAAACAAAAAAGCGTTTTTGTTTAACAAAGAAAAATGTATAATTTTTGTAAATTGGAAGGTTTTGTTAGGACATGTCTGTGGAACATTTATGGAAAGAGTTTCGGGTGTCAGTGTTTTGTAACCAGCACAGGAGAGCTTTCAGGACAGAGGAGTTTACGCTTTCCAGTTTCTCTGTAAAATGACAAACTACTCTTTTTTGTCTCATTAACTTGAGGGAATCAGAGTTGCTGGTTAGGGAATGGCTGTTTATCACTGTTACAGTGGAAGTGACAACAGGAACTAACGTGTCTTGTGGACGTTCCACAACATTAAATGTAACTATAAACAGCTAAAACGTGTTGTTCATTAATAAATGAAAAATTGTAATCTTTGGCAAACTGCTGCTGGTATAAGTGGAGTAACATTTCAAACTGTGCGGTTATGTGCGTCAGGCTGTATCACACCACTCCAGCGTGTATTATTTTTGTATAACAGCATGTTCCCCATTGTGTGTTGTGTGATGGGATCAGATATCTCTGTGCTCCGTCTCTTGAAGCAACTCTGTGGGAATCTCGGCATGTGAATCTTACACAAACGCTTTTCAAGTTTAACATACACGTGCTCGCTCAAGCAAGTTTTCATTTGTGCTCAGTGAACTCAAACTGATACTAACTGTAATGTAGGCAGGAATACACAAATTTACATGTACCATCTCCCTCTCTCACACACCGCTTGGTGCCTAGTAGTTTGGCTCTAATTGAGCTATAAAAAAGTGCAAAGGCCTCCCAGAGGAAGGCTAATCATGTTCAGTTTAGTAGAGTGTGTTGTTGAACATGGGCAGTTCCACATTATGATCTTTTAGCAGGGCACATTTACCATTTAGGCAACTATGTTCACTGACCTAAATTCAAAAGGCAGCTTTATATAAACAGAGACACGTTGTACTGTGTGTAGAACGGTGATCTCTAACCTTCTCCTGGAGATCTACCTTCCTGAAGAATTTAGCTCCAGCTCTAATCCAGCTGAGCTGATCCGGCTAATCCACTAGACTGATTATCTGGAGGTGGTGTGTTGGATTAGGGACTGAAGTGAATTCTTTAGAAAGGTAGATAATCAGGGAAGAGGCTGATGATCATCACTGGTACGTGATGGTATGTGATGGTATGTGATGACATTGTCACTGTAAGGAAAGATGTTTTTCTATTTCTCCATGTTTCCTTAGAGTTGTGTCTGTGTGTTGCACTTGTGTGTTTATCTGGGCACTTGTGTCTGCTGTTCATGAGCACTGTTTTGTGTGTGTGTGTGTGTGTGTGCTGTACTAGAAGACAGAGCGTGGAAAGCTGTGAAGAATCCAGCGCTTAAATTGCCTGTTTATTTCCAGACACTGCATCATTTACACAGCTACAGAGGGAGCAAGTGAAGCAGAGAAAGAAAAAGGGGGAAAGTGAATCTGAAGGCTTTGGAAAGGATGAAACGTAAAAACAAACAAAACAAAGTGGTGGTTTATCTCAGCAGAGAAAGAGAGATGATTAAAATGATTAGGACCCTTGGTCTTTGATAACCTTGTATTTTGCTAGCAAGTGTCAAAGTGTTCAAGCGTAACTCCAATCAAAGACAGAACAATTTTGAACTGACATGCAGAAGAGAAGGTTAAAATAAAAGCAGGAGATGAGTTCAAACATAATACAACTAAACTGACATGAATGGAGAAAAGAGGAAGAGGGGTGAAAAGACTAGAACAGGGCTGACAGGATGTGATTCCTGTTTATAGCATTTGCCAGTTCATTAGAGAACAGGAAAAAGCAAGCGAGAGACATGGGGAGGGGGGGAGAGAGAGAGAGAGAGAGAGAGAGAGAGAGAGGGAGGAAGTAAAAAGAGGAAAGAAGGGAAATTGCAGAGGAGGTAAAGCATAAATTATTTCAAAAAACACTGCATCAATTTAATAGGCTGCATTTATACAGTGCTGTGTAAGGTGTGCGAATCTCAGGTGTGTGCGTGTGCGCGCGCGTTAAAGAGGCAAAGGAAGAAAGAGTGAACAGAAAACAAGTGAGAGGAAAAGAGAGTGAGCATTTGAGGAAAAGAGATAGTTTGAGCTGGAGATCGTCTGACAGCGTGACAATTATTCTAGGCTGAGTGTAACTGTGAGGAGATTGGATTCAGAGCCATCTGATTTGCTACATACAAGGCATCACACACACACACACACACACACACACACACACACACACACACACACACACACACACACCTGTGTACACTTGTGCTCAATTCCTTTGATTTATGTTCAACACAACTGCTCATGCATTTTTAAACACTAATAGATATCTGGCTACATGAATCATAATAGAATAGACATACATTTTACATGACAAAATTAACAATCTAATATACATAATATAATTAACAGTGCTAAAGTTTGTATATTTTTATTGATTTGTGCATTCAGTTATGAACTCACTGTTTCTGTTTTAACTATATATTTGGTGTTATACTATGAGGGGAATAATTGTTTATATTTATTTAGAGTATAACTGTGTGCATATTTAGCATTTCAATGATCCATTTAATTAATGTATCTAATGAGGAGGATAATTTCCATATGATGCACAATGTGAAAGAAAAGCCTGTTGACTGAATAATAAATTGATAACCATGATTTCGTGATCAAGCAAAAATAATAGTGATTATCACTTTAGCAGCTCTATCATGTACATTGCTATATATTAAAGCAGTAACTTATTTTTATCCATATGTTATGAGGCAGAGCTCATTCTTATCTAGTGTTTCTACTACTAAAACAGAATTCAGGGTTCAGCTAGAGGTGGAAAAAAAATTCACCAGCTATAACATACAGTGGTTGAAAGAAGCTGTTGTGTAGTGTGTGTGTTTAAAAGTAAAGTAAGTCTCCAGTAGGAATCTTTCTGAATGCAGGTACTAGACAAACCTACCCCCAAAGTGCCACACAGCGAAATACGCCTTAAACCTCAGAGCAGGATGTTTTTCAGAGCTATATTAGCGAAAGCCCATGCCATAGAGATACATAAGAACAGGTCTGTTATGAAAAGACTGGAGATCAACATCAATCATATGATGAAAAAAGTACAGTCTGGTCCCATCTGCTTCAACAAATGAAACATAACTTTGTTTGAGTTTAGCCAAATTGCTAAGAGAAACATGAAAAATGGCAAGCCGGCAGCAACTAGAACAGGCAACAGAAAAATCAATCCTAAAAACCCACCTTGTTATGAAAGAGAATGCATACACACAGCATTGCAACAGTCCAGGTCTCAGGCGGACAGTCTCGCCCATCATATTTACAGCCAATAACATAATCATCCTTAAAGGCACGCGAGGCTTTGTGTGTTAAAGGGCAGGTCAATCTTCAGTTTTTGTTTCACATACTATATCATCAAGCATGGCTCAGACTCAAGGGAGCCAATTTAATTAAAAAACAAAACAAAACAGAAAACAAGGAAGGAAAAAGATTCACTCTGTGTGTGTTTGTGTGTAGACTAGTGTCCTGTACAGGGTGGCAGAGAGAGGGAAAGAGAGAAAGAGAGAGAGAATATTCAAAAGAGGAGTTTGAAGAAGGCCACTGTTTAGAAAATGCCATGATGGAAAATCCCTAAATATGGTATCTCTGCTCTCTCTATCCTGTTTACCCTTTACCCTCAACTCTCCTGTTCTCTTGTTCCCTGTCCTCCTCCCCTGCCTCCCTCTCTCTCTCTCTCTCGCTCTCGCTCTCTCTGTCTGTGGTTGTTCATGCTAAAAAGGCTGCTGTGTGCGGCTCCGCGTTGAGAGGCTGGTCACATCCTTCTGTGTCTGTACATCTCCCACAGATTTTCCCTCCCATTGCCGAGTTATTCTTGATTACCTTTAGCTAATTATCATCAGACACCCCCCCCCCCACCACACACACACCCACCCACACACACACACAAACACACGCACACACGCACACACACACATACATACACAAATTACTATTCAGCACCACAGGCACTTTAAGATCTGTGCTGTCACCAGGCCGGAGGGAGAAAAAAAAGGCCGGTTTCCAGACACCTCTCATCAAGGTATTTTGTGGAGAATACCTGGCAAAACACTTTGGTGTAGCAATTACATTCTTTCTCCTTCTTCTGAATGGTACATAATTAGACTGAACCCTGAGGACAGGTTTGATATAGAAACTCTGAAGCCTCATTAGTTTGTGGTCCTGATGTAGAGGATTTTATTAGGGAGATTCGGATTTGAGAAATGTGACCGTGATATTAGTGGCAAAAAATATCTTAATAAACAAGCAGTCCAGAGGCCACCATTCTACCGTCACCGTGCCTATCTCTAAAGCAGAACTGGGAGACAGATAGATGTGCCCACACACACACAAAGCCCCCCCTGCCCTCGCCCTCCCAAACACACACACACACAAAGGTCGTCCCCCAACCCCCCCATCCACCCCCAATACACATGCACCATATCTACAGTAGGAGCCTAAGGGATACACTGTAAATCATATTAAGTGTTTTATTACCATTCTCATGTGCTAGTAATCAGACATGAACGCAAACTACTCAGTCAGTTTACACTGTTCACATGGGTCTGTATCACAACACCATTTATCAAGTCCTGCCCTGAATTAATAATGAACTAGATCTGCTGCAGGATAATTATTTCATGATGTACTTTAGTAATATTTTATGACAAAGCAGTGTGAGGGATCATTAAGTTTTCATGTTCCTTCATGAACTTAAGACAAAGAGTGTGCAAGTGTGTGTGTGCATGTGTGTGTGTGTGTGTGTGTGTGTGTGTGTGTGTGTGTGTGTGTGTGTGTGGTTAATTCAGGCTTTGGGATGGTTTTAAACCCTACTTGGCCTAACAGTAATTTTTGCCTACAAATTTCATTGCAATGGATTCATCAATCTTCCTTCTTCCTGTTCCTTCTCCATCTGGCTCTCCCTCACTTTCATTCTCTCACTCCCTCAGTCAGTAAATGAGAAACTGAAAGGCAGAGATGGGGAGGGTTACGTGCACAGGTTGGTTAAATGGTTTCCACACACAAACACACACACATACGCACAGGCACACAGGCTATGCTAACATACAAGCACACAGAGAACATTAATCACATCTTTTCCATTTATAATTTTATAGAGAATAGTTTTCACTACTGAGACAGAACAAGCTGTACTATTTGGCCCTGTCCCAAAGGATGCCATAAGCCCTGGGGTCCTCTTCCAAGTCCACACTTTGGTGATGTCATTGAAATGTGGACCTCTGGTGCACAAGTGATCAAGCACACAAGGGTGTAAAAGTGAACATTTGGGACAGTCCCCAAGACCTCAGTACATTCTAGCTGTGTTCACCATGGCTCAAAATTCAGTGATACTGGTAGATGGTACACAGTCTTTACTTAAATGCTAATATAAAAAATGTAAAGAAAATGGTTACAATGCGACGACCAATAAAATTTTAAACTTCACTTTCCATCTGAAGATTAACAAAGTCCATAATCCCTTCACCGAAGAGACAAATTGCATAAGATCACACTGACAAACTTAAAAAATATACTATAGCAAACTCAGTTGTATGTAACATCTCCAAATAAAATGATGTACAGGCTATGAGTTATTTTACAGGATTTGTTTCACATACACTGTTTCACTAACGCTGCTTGATCACAAATTATATTAATCATGAAATTCACTTAAAGACTAACTTTATTTGTATATCTTTCTTCACATTGTTGGCTTTAGTATGGCTGTATCCACTAAGCCTTGCTCTCAACAAACCCATGCACAGTGATTGGTCCTTAAAAATAATTGCAAGGGGTTTTGGGTAAAAGACTGGTGCTGAGACTGCCGTTAAGTCCGCTTCAATGCACAATTCACCAAAAGGTGCAATAAATGCACACAGTGGGGACATCTCAGCATGCTTTTGAAGCCTAAAATGACAAATGGGACACCCTACACACATACAAACAAGGATGGTGAGGCCATACACCAGAGCCTAAGTTTATAAAATATTGCCTGCTGCCGTAACAGCAATAAGCATGGAGTCAGGGTCAGAGTCAGAACAGGTGATAAACTTTCATCAGATCTGATCATCGCATTCTAGCTATCTCTTAATAAAAGGGATGGAGAGGGAAAAAAGGAAAAATAGAAAAGGAACGTTAGGCAAAGGCAAGCTATAAGGAAAGAGTCAGCTCAGAGCACAGGACAGCAAGAAATACATCTCAAATTCGGAAGTTTAACTTCTGAATATCAACCTATCATGCCTCTCCTCCCCATGCATGAACAACCAGCACAGATTCGCTAAAATCCACAAATCCATTATTGATTTTAATTAACCCACACATTCATTATTACCACAGTGAATCATTCTATTTGAATTAACTGTGAGCTAGAAATGTTCACGCACTCCCCACGCAGGTCAGTACAGCTCTCCAGTGACCCATTTCCGCCTGGGTCGCTCTGTATTGCCCACACTACGTCCTGCATGTCAGGAATATTGTTTTTGAACACTGCAACTTTGATTGATGTGTAGAAGAACCATTAGATTTGGAGTCAATGGGCCTTGGGAGAGACTTTAAAAAATACAAACTCTTCCACAACACAGCCGCATGTTAGGATTGGGAAATACATCATAGTGTTGCAACGAAAGATAATACTCACCAGTGTAAAACTTAGGGTCTCGTAATGGCCGTTGTGGTAAACATTAACACAAAACAATCAAATATCTACAGACTACAATTTTAGACTCATGCCATGAAATTACTAAGGCATCTGTAGATGTTTTTGTTTTGCTGTTGCATAATGAGGCAAATTGTGTGGAGATGCATAACGCCGTCCAGTTCTTCAGCCCAGTCAGCAAAGTGACCCATTTAGTACTAATATTATGTTTAGGCTGGGTCGTAGCTTAGAGCCATCTGTAAAAGAGATTTTCCACTTAATTCTGCATGCTGAATTCCCTTCACTCCCCAGTTTTCAAAGCGACCATTTTGTCTAGACTATTTTTTGGAGGATGTGGGGATTTTAAAGTACTGCAGTTAGAATATGAATAAATTCATTCACCGTTGTGCCTTCTGTGCTCCCAACAGGTGATGGAGTCTCGAAAGTGATGCAAGCAGCAGTTCCATCCATCACCATGTGATATACAATCAGAATGATGACAGTACCTCTGGATGAACTGAGACTTCAACTCAAAACATCAGCTACAAGTTCTTTTAGTTTTGGGAGTGGTGATAAACAGTGACTGCTTTGACTGGTTAAGACTGGAAACCTTTTCTGGATGGAGTTATCCGTGTCAGTGTGCCTATATTTTACAAGAATCCCACCAGTAATGGCTGTGATGGCCATCACTCACTGAAGTGACAGGAAATCCAATAAGACTGAAGATTTTACCACAGTTTTATCTCATTACTGAACAGTCTGATTCATCTGCAGTGGTATACACACACACACTTATACGCTACTGCTAACTCAAAAAAGGACCACCAAATTTACTCAAGAAGGTAAGATAAATTTGTGACTATTGTGATTATTACATTTTTGTATGTGACTATTGCTGGAACAGTAGAGAACAAAGACCACTGAACAAAATTCACCCCAATTATATTTTAAAAATGCAACAAGACAAGATATAATGTATAGATGAGCTAGATACAGTAACTCCTACAAGCCGAAAGAGATCTTTTCAAATAATGATGAAGTAGAAAAAGAGAACATTAAAAAAACCACTACAGACAGCTGTAGAGATAGCATGAGATGAGGGTCGTTTAAGAAAATGACCAGTCATTAAACCATTTAAATGTAGGGAAAAAGGAAATGAGCTGGAAATGAATGTGCATAAGCAAGAGTGTTACTGTGCTACTGTGTTTGCATTTGTGATCACACACACACACACACACACACACACACACACACACACACACACACACTCACAGAGAGGGAGAGCTTGCTTCTTTTTCTACTATAATTATACAGAGAAAAAACATGCAGGTATTGCAGCAGCAGCCGTGACAAACCTCCATCAAATCTGATCATCACATTCTAGATAGCATTATCTCTTAATAAAAGGGATGAGGGGGCGGGGGGGAAGAGAACAGGAGGGTTAGGCAAGTGCAAGATATAAGGAAAGAGAATAAGCACAAAAAGGTGTGAGAAGCAGAAGAGAGTCTAGAAATGTAGGGCAGAGTGTAATGAGTAAAGAAAACAAATGTAAAACATTCAGCTCTGAATGAAGGACGGCAGGAAATACATCTCAGATTCAGAAGTTTATCTTCTGAATATCAACCCATCATGCCTCTGCTCCTCTGTGCACCAACAACCAGCACAGATTCACTAAAAATCCCCAAATCCATTATTGATTTTAATTAACCCACACATTCATTATTACCACAGTGAATCATTCTGTTTGAAATAACTGTGAGCCAGAAATGTTCACCCTCTCCCCGCGCAGGTCAGTACAGCTCTCCAGTGATAAATTCACCACAATTATATTTTAAAAAGTGCAAAAAGATAAGATATAAGGTATTAATGAGCTAAGCAGGAGTGTAACTGTTCTGTTGTGTTTGCATTTGCGAACTGTATTTATTAAGAACATGGAGTACAAATTCTGTCTACAAAGCCATGGCTGCAATGTTAAGCGCGCACACACGCGTATACACACACGCACACGCACATCAAAAAACTTATGCATCAAATCTGATGCCCTAATCTAAGCATGTATTATCAAAAGCAACATACATACATACATACATACATACATATTTATATAAACTGTATATATATATATATATATATATATATATATATATATATATATATAAACTGTATATATATATATATATATATATATATATATATATATCTAAAGTGTATAATCTTATGAGACGGGGGAATAT
>CM074951.1:19579815-19601503 GCA_037577455.1 Pangasius macronema | reverse complement strand
TGTGTGTGTGTGAGTGAGAGGGAGAGCAAAAGAAAACAAGGTTAATCTGCTCTAAATGGTGTGAACACTGTTTTGACTGATTAGTCAACTGATACCTAGCACTAACTGGGAAGTTAATCTATGTGCAGATTATTTCACTCAAGTTTGGATTCAAATGAAAGGGCACATTTTGAAATATAGAATTAACACTTTATTAATTATTAGAATTAAATCTAAGATAGCTCAATGCTTTTTGAGATATTCTAAAAAAAACTAGACTGAAAGAGTTCATACAAACTGAGAAAGAAACAGGAAAGTTTCAAACAATTTTGACGTTAGCTTAACAGAGCTACGCAACAAGCTTCCTGATGATGGCCCCAATGAATAGCATGTCTCCTCATCCTGCATTTACCACATTGGGGCAATTAAGCTAATTAGACTAAGAGAAGGCCAGCATTCAAGCTTCCTTCATTTGAGCTAAAGTGGCGATTGATTGGAAGAGAATGGAAGGGGTGGGAGGCTTTTAACGAGGCCTGCAATAATTGCTATGCATGCCTTTCTGCAAGCTCATTGAGTTAGTTTTAAAACCACCATACCATTCATTAATGGTTCAGCATCTGAGAGTTGGTTCGTCAATGCCATACATCAAACAGAATTTCAATTAACACAGGAACATTCTGCAAAAATTCCAGATGTTGCAGAACATTCACATAAAAGACCATATCTGCTCATCAACTCATCATTTCACAGACATAGTCGCTACATCTACATCCTTACAATTCTATTCAAAAGTTTTTCAACCATGATATACTATTTCTAAAGTGCTAGGCTACTAGGTAGGTATGTAGTACTAAATGATTACACTCACTGGAAAAACAGCATCACACTCAAGTAAAAATTCGTAAGCGTCTCAGATTGCAATGAATTTATTAGGCGTGTGACAACTGTTTCCCTCTATCAAGCCTGGCTTCCAATTAGCAACAATGTGACATACGCTGAGAGATGTGAGATTTCACTGCGTGAATTCATTTTAAATTCGCTTACGCTAGTGAGAGAGGGCTCTGAACCAGGAGCTTGGAAATGCTAAGCCTCATTTGCAACAGATAACAGATTTAATGGCTTACACACTTTGACAAATAACGCACATTTTCAGACCTATTTAGAGATGTCTACACATTTTCCCCTCTCATATGCCCAAACGACAAAATATTCGGTGTTCTAAAGCTGTGTAAATTTACTCGCTGTGGGTTAGAGAAACATGTGAATTATACGCCGTATAAACTAAACTATCAGGCCATAAGAGCGAAAAAGCTGCATTTGGTGCTCCTCACTCCTTCCCACTCTATTTATCATCCCTTTATTTAAACTACAGAGCCATTTCTCTGTCTTACACTGGAGAGGGCTCTGTAGGTCATATCCCAGGGCTTTTTAGATAATACCACTGTCAGTCAGGGGAAGACGTAATATAATAATTTTAAAAAATCTCTAACCACATTAACATGGCTCTCTTATCTAAAGTGCCAGTGAAATGAAAACGTAAAAAAGAGAGGTCTGGTGCTCGTGCTGGGTTCTGTTCCAATCTACAGTATATCGGATAGCGTCACTTTTATCTGGCATCATTCCTCTGCCTTCCTGGGAATCTGGTTTGCAATATCTGTTATCTGTGTCCCAGAATATACATCCTCCGCTTCCATCAGAGTAATCCAAATAGAAAGACTCAAAGGGAAAATTTAAATCAACATGCCAAATTCAATCTCTTTTCCTGAGCCAAGAAGGCCTGACGATGAGAGACGTCCTTAAAGCCCTTGTCTAGGGAAACAGGCACTGTCAGAGTTGTTTAGCAGAAGTTATGGGGTCACTGACGAAACAGACGTTTAAGGAGAAATTCTGACCAAAGTCTGTAGCTTTGGGTTTAAAGTGTAGTAGTCCTGCCTTTTCTGCATGAAACTGTTGTTATAGCTCAAAACCCTCTATCAGCGCATTATCATAATCGTGTCTACCTTGATTGTGGTTTTAAAGTTTTAAGTGTACAAACAACAGCAAGAAATCAAACATAAATAAACACAAGAAATTTTATTAGGTCATATGATTTACTATGACTTACAGACATCACTGCATGTAACTCCCTTTTCTCTCTAGCTCACAGCTTAACAATCCACTCTTCATGAAACGACGCATCTTAATAAAACAACCTGCAACAATATATCTTCCCTAATTTACTAGATGGATAGACGGATCAATGGATAGATGGATGGATGGATTTAGTAGTGTAAAAGGGATGTTTACCCCTCCCCGGTCCCCGCCTCTCAAGAGGACAGTTCCTAAGTGCTGGTGGATTTTATGTTGGGCGTATTTTATGGAGGGAAGCAGGAGCCAAGAGTTGTAAAATGTTGTGAGAAGGAGGAGAGAGGGGACAGGGGGTGGAGGCGATCTTATTGGAAATCCAATCTTTATTGAGAACAACACAAACAGTCCTCCCCTCTCCCACCCAGCCTTACATCTCACACTGCTCTGCTTCTCTCTTCATCTTGTGATCGATCAGCTCTCAGTGACGTTTCAGGGAAGACAGATATGCGTTTGTGTGTGTGTGTGTGTGTGTGTGTGTGTGTGTGTGTGTGTGTGTGTGTGTGAGGGCACACTCTCGAACGCATTGCCTCACTTTTTATTCCGCTCAATTCTAGAATGTTCTGAACTTTATATAAGTAAAGAATAAAACACTTGGGTGCGTGCTGTTAGACGAAAATAATCAGTGACAGCATGGTGTGATGCCGTTACCACCCTCAAGTTGATCATTTTCTTATAACAGCATGTCCTGGAGTGTTTTATTCCTCTTATACTACAGCAACCTGCAAATTAAACGTTTTTATTTATCAATGAGCAACACCTCTTACTTTGTTACGATTTGTATTTACGATATTGTCCATGAGACAAGTAAATTTTATTGTAAACGTATTAACAATAATGTCCATGAGACAAGTTACATCCTGCTATCACTTGTTATAAACGGCCGTTCCCTCGCCAACCTCTTGTTATCCCGCTTTTGATGTTAATAAGACACAGAATGCAGCTCGTCGTGTTACGGATAAACTGCAAAGCAAGAAGTCCCTGTGTACTAGCTTTTGTGGTGGAAATCCTACTGACCGTTACAAAGTGCTGACTCCTTGTCCATATCAAGGATGAGGTTATCCATTCACTGTTAGGCTTAGACTGTCTAGATCGTCTGCTTTACAAGTCCCTGCGTATGAGCTGTTATGATAGGAACAGATAATGTATTAGAACAAGAGCGTTAATATAAACCTTTGTGCGGTACTACTGTAAGAGCTGACGTTATAGAAGATTAATGAACGCATTCAAATCAGTTCGATTTGAAAATTCAACAATACTATGGCATAAAATATATACACAATGGCATGTATCCTAATAATTCAAACAATAGGAGTTAATAAGGTACAGGTCCTGCATAGTCGTTATTCATTTAGTTTATCACAATGTTTCGAGAAGGCACGGAGTATCAAATTTCCTGCGAAGAGCTGTCTAAAGCCTTTATCAGTTAAGAAGATTGAACCTTTTAGAAGGCAGCCTTTTATTTTCTCATGTAGTTCCTTGTTGTGTTCAGTGATACATTAGTAGGACTACTCAATTAGTTTAATCCATAACTCTATGTGAAGGAGCGAAGGAGCACAGTGGGAAAGATGAATATTTCAATATTTGGCTTTAAAAAGGTATTGAACAAGCAGGGCTACTGTATGTAATACAAGTTTTAACATCACATTTCAATCTAGAGGATTTAAAAGTCAGGTAAACTAGGTTTATATTACACGTCATCTTCAGCTGTCAGATTTGTTTATCTGACGTTATCTGGGGTTACTGATGGAGAAATTCTGAATTCTCATTCTGCAGGCGAGTCTCACGATAGTTCAAAACCCTTGACATTACCATAATCATGTCTAATTTGAATGTGGATTAATAAGAAATCAATAATAATAATAAATCATTTATTTTAAAATGTAGAAGAATTTTCAAATTTTAAGTAAGCACACTGACGTAAGCACAACACACACTGATACTTCAATTCATTTAGTAGTTGCAAATCAGTTATCAATTCTGAGGGACACATGAGGGATCCCTTATTTGTAAAATGACACGTTTAAACTGAGCTTGCTTCACTACAGAGTTACACTTAATCAGGATTTTTAGTGCTGCCCTAAGGTTAANAATGTCACCAACAGAACTAGAAGCACATACAAAATACAGCACATCACAATACACTGTATTTCTTGCTTAAGTTACTGAGCAATCTCAGTTACTGAGATACTGGAAAGTAATTAGTTTATTCCGTTTGACAGCATGTCCACTACATCATGATCAACCAGTTTTAGAAGTGTTGCTGTGTTTGTTGTGGCATGTGAGTGTTTTAGTGAATCACAGGTGTTCATGAAACCGTGCAAATCCTAGGTGTTGATGAAGAGTAAGGTGTGAATTAATGAAACACGCTGATTACTTTTAAGCATAATTTAATAATTGCAAGCACATTATCACTCAAAACAGCCTCATCACAATTAACATTTCTGTCATAATTGAGCACTCGAGAGTGTCCTCGGGGGTTTACGAGCTTCATAGGTACTCAATACTGTTTCTGTGCCTTTAAAACTTCACCGGATTTTGGCGTGAAGGTAATGCGTATTACTGCAGAGAGCTGTGAGTGTGTGTGTGTGTGTGTGTGTGTGTGTGTTAGGAACTTGTTTTCCCTGTCAAAAGTAACAGCATATAACAAAGACATTAGAATTTTATGAATCACAAATGCATAATCAGAAAGTGCAACTTTACTCTACATTTTACAGCTACTTACCTGAATGTGTGAACATTATCAAATCTCATCTGAGTTCTTGGTTCAAAAACCAGATGCATTTTTTTGCAAAACAAAAGCTGTTTTTCTTACAGAAAATGATTAATATGTATAAATATTATGCAAGGTCATTCCACTCTTACTTCTGTTGTCTCACAAAATGAGCTTATAGGAGGCNAAAGATATTACTATTTATTTATTTACAGGTAGTGTCTATTAGCATTAAATACAAATAACTGCCATTGCTGAAACATACCATTGTACTAATAGTCCACAGTTAGTCAGGAGGTTAGATGACTGATTGCAGCCTGTACATCATCAGAAGCATTAAGGGAGCGTGGACAGATTTAAAAGGAGGGCGGAGTTTGGATAATGATTACTTAGTATTTTAATAAGCTGAACAGTTTACACTCAACATCTACACTCAGAAAACAAATTTGCATGGCAATAATTTTATTGTGGTCAGCACCGTGGCACAGCGGGTAGCGCTGCCATCTCACAGCTCCAAGGTCCCTGATTGGGTCCTGAGCTCGGTTACTGTCTGTGTGGAGTTTCATGTGTTCTCCCCGGGTTTCTCTGTGTTTCCTCTGGTTTCCTCACACTTCCCAAAAACATGCTGGTAGGTGGACTGGCCACTCTAAATTACCCCTAGGAGTGAATGAGTATGTGAATGTGTATAGGTGTGCATGGTGCCCTGTGACGCCCTGTGACATCCCATCCAGGGTGTATTCCTGCCTCACACCCAGCGCTCCTCTGATAGACTCCATCGTGACCCTGACCAAGATAAAGCACTAACTGAGGATAAAGGAATGTTCTTTTATTGTGACCTTTTAGATTTCCTAAAAAAAAAAAAAAAAAAAAAAATTTGATGGGATAAATATAATTCTGGATTCATTTATGTCTCCGTTAATATGTTTCTTCCCCTTGTAAACACTTTTATTAGACAACAAGAAGTAGGAGTGGAATTATATAATATTTTTGCATAGAAATAATTTTCTGTTTTCAGTTAGCGAGCTACAAATCTGACTCACATCAACCTACAAGTTAAATGGTGCATCATGTGTGACTACTAGACAAGAAATGCCACTGTTCTTACATAAACGTGGACACTGGAGCAGAATAAATGAGCAGTTTGTGGTTATGCTCAACATTCTCTATGTTAAACTGGAGGCTAGCATCTGTGATATCCAATAATACACACACTCAGGGTTTAAATCGTGTGTGTGTGTGAGTATGTGTGTGTGTATATATGTGAGCCCACTGAATCGGTGCACACTTAGCAGTCTTGAGAAGTCCATTCCAGCAACCAAATTAATTACCTCTAGACAGTCTGTTAATCCTCACACTTTTACACCGAGGCCCAGCGGGCAGTCGATCAATGCCGCTGAGAGGGATGAATCAGTGTCCTGTCACACTAACTCCTATCCCTATCCCTTCTCTCCCACCTCCTCTCAATAACTTCCCCCCCTCTCTTCTTTTCTCTCCTCTTCTCTTATGCTCCTTTAGTTTCTTTCAATAAATCTCTTTCAACAAACTTCTCTCTAAACCTCAAATAGGTTATTAAGCCCTAACCGGTTTCTCTGAATCTGTTGGAATAATGCTTTGCCTTCTCAAAGCATGACTGCTCGAGCATTAACACATCATTGTCTTGCTCTATAGCCGTTTTGGAAGAGATGATGGACAAAATAATAAACCCTGCGCAATTTTACAGTGCTGTGATACCACATTAATGTCAGCACTGCCAAATAACCATGAAATGCTGACACTGATCCTGGCGGCACAACATCTGTGAGACTGATGCGGCCGTTCTCTATAAAGTGATGTAATCAACAGCAAATTCCCTCTAGAATTGCAGCATATGGAATTATTTCTCTTCAGGGATTTGCCAGACTGAGTGTTTACCAGCCAAACCCCAAGTGTCCCTGCTAGCAAAAGAACCGACATGGATATAAGCTTTGCCTCCATCTAGTGGTGATTAAATCTTGCCATTGATTGGCTTTAAGCGATTGGGTGCTGCCTTTTCTTTCTTTTAGCACTTCTGTCCTGACTTTACAAAGACATGAAGGGAAAAAAAACCCTTAACATTTTGTGTTGAGCTGTCTGACTGCACTAAAACTTGCATTCATATTATACTCAGGAGGTCATGACTTGCAAAGATTTAAATATCATCTCATTGATGTCGAATTACCACAGGCACGTTCTAGCACGCAGACAGTCTCTGGAGGAAAATCATTTTCATTTTCACGCAGAAACGTAAGTGAAAAAGACAGAAATAAAGCATGTGACCTCAGTGTTACATAGCTCTACCTCCTATTCGTTCTTTACAATACTGAGGCTACAAGCAATGCCAGTATTTGAACATGAAGAAGAACCAACCTCCTTCATGTTACTTGCTGAGATTGTTTTAATGTTACATCAAAATGTGCATTTTACAAAGCCTGACTAAGGCAGGCTTAAATGTGTAAGTGATTTTTTTCTTCGTGTGCTGTGGGATTGCAATAGTGAAACGTGGTCTCACAGATATCAGAGAATTTACACTGTGCAAATCAGAATTCAACAAGCTCGCTCACAAATTCAGATTTGTCGTGCCTTAAAACACGTGGGTTCAATTCATACTGTTAACGTTGTATTACTTTTGCTGGACATGTGACAAACCTATATAGATTCTAGTGTGTACATATCAGCCTTAAAATACTCACTATCCACATATGCCATGATATTATACTCCTTTCTGATTTGGTCAGTTTTGACTGACAAGAAGGCTAATGCCCACACTCTGAGCTTAAATATCCAGTAGTAATTATATTATATTACAAGCTATTCATAGTGCTGGTACACAGTGTAAAAATAATTGGACCATGGATTGTTACTGGATCTGAAAAATAATTAAAGTGCAGAAGGTTTTGATTTTGATGTACTGGCCTCTATATTAACTGGAATTAATTATAATAACCATAAAATAAAGAGAGTACCTCTTGGTAAATTGGATATTTTGCCAGAATAGATGAGAATAGACTAAACGTCAGTAAGAGAGCTCATGTAAGGAGCTTGTTTGCTTATATTTTTAAAATGTCACTTGCTCATAATATATAATATAATCGGCTAATCGGGGCAGTCGTGGCCTAATGGTCTGAGAGTCAGACTTGTAAGCCGAAGGTGGTGGGTTCGAGTCTCGGGTCCAGCAGGGATTGTAGGTGGGGGGAGTGAATGACCAGCGCTCTCTGCCACCTTCAACACCACGACTGAGGTGAGACCCTTGAGCAAGGCACCGATCCCCCAACTGCTCCCCGGGCGCCGCAGCTAAAATNCACTTGGATGGGTGAAATGCAGAGCACAAATTCCGAGTATGGGTCACCACACTTGGCCACAAAGTCACTTCACTTCACTTCACTAATGTTGCTAAATTATGTTTCAGTTTCATGTCTCTGACAAAAAAAGCAGCCATCACTTTTTGTCTTTGCACAAGGCTGCGTAAGAAATAACTGAAAGGCCAAATGTATAATTACAGAGCCCTAAAATGAAGGACTGTGTCTACCAAGAGGTGTGATTTCTATATGGTTCTCCCAATACAGTAAATACAAAAGCTGACATGATTTAAAAAAAAAAAAAAAAAAAAGATTTTAATTTTCCGATACATTTTGAAGGATGACTGCTGGTGACCTTATTATGCTAATGTAGCTTATGGATTTCTTTCATTCAGCAAAGCCTTGTTGACACAAAACAGTTACTTCATTGATTTCAGGCAGGTCAGTTAGCTTTTAATAGCCAACTAATGAGCGTCAATTAACTGTCAAACTAATCTGTCAAAAGTTGCAACATGAATACATAATTTTTGCCATTTGTTAGTTGATTATGTTCCAATAGCAGCATGTACAGAGGTGTTTTATCCCTCTTATACCACAGCAATTTGCCAAAAATTACAATTTTTTAATTTATTTAGATTTAATATTGTGGAACCTCAGCAAGATAGGTTAGTTCTTGCTACATCTTTTCATTTTAACATCTATAAACAGTTTTTTATTTCTTCATATAAATTAATGCTACAGAAAACGCAGCTTTTCAAACTCCTGTGCAATAAAAAATTTACCGAGGTTGAAAACTTAAAACAGCACCATTAAAAAGTGCTGACACTGGAGACTCCTTCCATAAATGTTAAATAAACCTCTCCTTACAGAAACCTTCACAATATTAATTATATGTTATTTTCTTTGTTTAACAACACTTTAGTTTATTATTAGTCTTATGTTTTGTACAGCATCTGCCATATTAGATTCCTGTGCATTAGCTGTTCTTTCTTTTAACAGCCAGCACTAATGTCAGGGATGCTGTTACAGAAAATTAATCAACACAATCAACACAGCTGTGCTATAACTAGGGTTAAACCACAGCTTATACTTTATACACCTTTTAACCTTATGGTACCTCCAAATCATTTGCATTAAAATTCTTTTTTCAATATATAAAGCAAAATACAATTACAAATTATAATATATACATTTTGCCTTTTTGTTGTGGCAACTAAAGCCATCTTTATTGCTTCTCTCCTAGGAATGAGAAATATACTGTCACCTCTGTACTGTGTGAACATAATACACATAACTGCCGGACTTATACTATTAATTTTCTGTCCAACTATCATAGACAAAAGCCTCCGAACTGATGCTCCAGTCATAGCTGGTATAAGCATACAGTATGAGGCACACCATGACTTTATTTCAGTGCATAATCCTCACCTGCATTGGCAACTGCATCTATCTCCAGTTTGGTGATGTCACCTCGGAAGAGAGAGATCTTCTGATTCAGTTCATCGTTGGCCTTGTAAAGAGGCTTAGCAGACGCAATACCTAGTCGCCAAAAAAGGGAAAAAAATGTTCAGTGTGATGAAATGGAAATATTCAGAAAAGGCTAAGCAAACAGCAATGCATTCTAACACACAGGACACAGGCACTGTGTTCAAAACTGAAAATATCAGGCTACAAAATAATGGCCGTTCAATACAGTGCACTGTGTGGGAGTTACTGCGGTTATGGACATATGGTGGGGGACCTTAATGGAATCAGAGCCATCTATCTATCTATCTATCTATCTATCTATCTATCTATCTATCTATCTCTCACAGTCTACACACTATAGTATCAGGCACATTCACAGACAGATCCCAGGGAGCACTTTATCACCTGCCTCCAGACGGTGCAGGTGCTTTCCTTTATAACGCTTGCATTCTGTATGGCCTGTGGGTGGCTCAAGAAACAAACTGAAGTATGCTACAGTTCTGAGCCCTGCAATCGAGTGTTGCCTTCTCCAGCTGTGGCCAAGATCAACTTCATCGAAGCACAGTTGTCTTTGCCTCACCCTGGGAATACAGCTAGTGGGCTAGGTCAATTTGGTTTTAAGAAATTTATCATACATTATTGCACATAATCTACAGTTAAAAGTCTTAAAGTTAAATGTTTACTGTTTGGAGCATGGGGAGAAAGAAGCAAATAAGAACACTGCTATTATAATGTAGCGAATACAATAGCAGACTATGTCTCATCTCAGTGAACAAGCTTTTTAGCTGTGTGTGTGTGTGTGTGTGTGTGTGTCTATGTGCGTATGTGATTATATACGTATACACACGTATGTGTGTGTGTGCGTGTGTGTGAGTATATTGCTTTAGAAATTTTGTATATTTGTATTATTATATATTATATAAACTATACATTGCTTTAGAAATTACAGAACTGCTTTTTCAAGGCGTGAGCTGTTTTGTACAAGGGCCATATTATTTACAGAGTGTGTATAAATATAGCGTATATAAATAGAGTGTGCGAGTCAGGTGGAGAGCCGCTAAACAGTATCACCATGAGCTAGATATAAGTATTTAGTTACCCGAGTGCTTCCAGACAGGAACCTGGTCTAAGGAGATGTAGTCTGTCCTGTATATCTCTCTCCTCTCCTTCAGGCCCATGGACAGAAGCTCCTCTAATATAACACACAATATAATGATATGAGACAGTAAATGACAAACACACACCATGACACACAAACATACATACAAATTGTACATAAACTAAGGCTACTGGGTCACATAATGCAAACTACAAGGTCAGAACTGGATATGTGGCCATGTTTGACTGTTTTTTCAGTGCTATTAAGTTTTCAATAAGGAGTCAAAAGGTTAATCAATCTACTTAATCCCACATTCATTTAATCCATTAAAATCCATTTAAAGCTTTACTGAGATTTTAGTGAGACTGTTTGGTCACACAGACAGAAAGAATAATGGCTCATTGTAAATACAAAATTGGCCGTTAAAATATTGATGGTTTAAAGGTAACCGAATGAAGGATAAATCACGGTGAAATATCTAGGCTTTCGTTTTATTTGCTTGTTATTCACTTATTAAATTACAAGTTAGTGTATACAAAAAAATCCAGCTTGGGCTGACCAGCTACCAGCCGCCACAATGCAGTCCGAGTTGACCAACTTTGCCATTTGGTAGGCTATTTTCTAGTTTCCTTATAACTGACTACATTGATCAATAAATGTTTGATATATTGGTGTAGCCACAGCGCAGTGAGTAGCACTGCTGCCTCACAGTTCCAGGACCCCAGTTCAGTCCTGAGCTTGGGTTACTGGCTGTGTGGAGTGTTGCATGGTATTGCTGTATCTGTGTGGCTTTCCTCCCAAAAACATTGCTCCTAGGTGTGAATGAAATCCTAGGTGCAAACATGTGTGTTTATGGTTCCCTGTGATGGACTGGTGTCCCAACCAGGGTGGATTCTAGCCTCATTCCCAGTGTTCCTGGGATAGCCTCTAGAACCTCCATGGAGATGCATGAATGAATAACTTGTTTAGTGAAGTAAAGTGACTTTTGTGGCCAAGTATAGTGACCCATACTCAGACTTTGTGCTCTGCATTTAACCCATCCAAGTGCACACACAGTAGTGAACACACAACCGGAGCAGTGGGCAGCCATTTTAGCTGCGGCGCCCGGGGAGCAGTTGGGGGATNACCTTCAGGTTACAAGTCCGACTCTCAGACCACTAGGCCACGACTGCCCCAGCATGATGTAGCATTAATATCGATAATTCAGAGACTTTACATTCTACCAGTTCTTACTAGCTGGCAAAGGTGGTCTACCAGTTTGACCAGTTTGGACTGTGCTGTGGAAACTGGTAGCTGGTCAGCCCAAGCTGGATTGTAAACTTGGGTCTAAGTGATTATGCTAAATTTCTCCATTTTTCACCAAAAACATTATAATTCCATATTTTTTGCAAAAGTAATAGTTTATCAAAATATGTTCCAATTCATAGTCTGAGGTCTTCCAGTGCGGAGTTTCCGACATATTGTATTGTAACGTAAACCTCACGAGGTCAGGTGAAGCAGCTATTAGCCATTATGCCCCAAAAATCTGGAACCTTTTACCTATTGTAGTTAGACAATTAGCCAAATATTCACTTAAAAATGCATTTGAACACATATCTTTTTAAGTTAGCTTTTGATTCATATATTTTTTCTTTTAGTTATTATTTCCAATTTTGCATTCTATTATTATTATTATTATTATTATTATTATTATTATCCTAATTTTACACTTTTACTTTGTTCATTTTTATTGCTCCTGGTTTGTTTCTTGATTTTTTCCTCTTTTTATGTTTTGACATGTGACGCACTTTGGAGCTGCATTTTATGCATGAAAGGTGCTATACAAATAAAATAATAATAATAATAAGCTAATACATAAAGAGTAGTAATTATTTCCCCACACGGACTCGAGAGCAGTCGACTGGCTTGGCCAGCAGAGGAACTCACTTTTCACCTCTTTCCAGTCACTTTTGTCCGAGTCTAAGTTGAGAGGTGAGCGCGCGGCCATGGCGCAAACTGCGCTCGAGCTCAGCACGGCGGCGGAGACACCGACAGTTCCGAGCAGCACCGCGACCGAGCGCTTCCGACTGAACGCGCCCCTGGACACACGAGCACGGGTCCACTCGCGCCACGTCGAGCTCGCAGAGGAGCTGGAAAACCTCTCCGAGCGCGCGGATATATTTATAGCTCGGCGCGCGCACGGCGGGGAATTGACAACAGTGTGAAACGGACTGAAGCTCACACCGCGCGAGACCTTCTGCTTTTCCAGCACACGAGTCAACACGGACACTGAAACACGAGCCGCCAGTTTGGATAGTTGAAACGCCATAACCTAAATTAGCAGAACTGCTCACAAGGTTTTCACATCGACCAGCTTTACTTTCAGTTCGCTTTAAACAGCGTCAAAGTTCACATTCCTAAACGGAGAAAGCGAAAGTGGCGCGTCCTTCGCGTTTACATAGTGCCTCTCACCCGGAATGTACCATTCAATAGGGGTCCAGTGTGTGCACACTTCACATTCCCGAAAAGGTCTTTAAAGCTCCACAGAATAATAGGATGTGACGGCAGATCACCAATTATGTAAGCGGAGGTCAGACTTTCAGTGAGATATCATCGGGTCTATTCAGAACAGGGCTTCTCACACTCACACACACACACACACACACACGTCCAGTGATCCATGATCCAACTAGATCATGCGGTTATAAAGTCAGAGTTCATCTAAAGTTCAGTACTAAATCTAAAGCTAAATAAACTAAGCATTTAAAAACATTTCTAAACTAAACTACTAAGAGTAAATTTAGTTTAAGGTACAAAATGTCAAAGATCTTCATTTAAACTTAATTTAAGAGCAATGGGTTTAAGTCCACACAGAATTTTTCCATTCTTGATCTAAGTAGATAAAAAGTAAAAATAGATAGATAGATAGATAGATAGAGAGAGAGAGAAATAGATAGATAGATAGATAGATAGATAGATAGATAGATAGATAGATAAAATAAAAGTTAAGGTACTGAGCTTTAGATTAGCTTTAAGCTTCAGATGAGTGCTGAACTTTAGATCCAGGGAAGACTGGGAGCGAGGTAGGGTCACACCCTGAATGGGCTGCCAGTCCATCGCAGAGATTCTCTGGAATAGCAGCCCATCCAGGGTGTGTCCCTACCTCGCACCCAGTTTTCCCTGGATCCACTGTGACCATGACTAGCATAAAACAGTTATGGAAAGTTGAATGAATAAACTATGCAGATCACCCAGAAGAGGATGGGTTCCCTTTTAAGACTGATTCTTAAGGATTCTTCTCACTAACCCTACATTAATTCTGAGACTTATCATATGCAATACCTTACTCAAATAGTAAACTGTATAAAAGCTTTTGAGTCTGGTTCCACAGTTGCCTCAGTCACCTCAGGCTTGCTCACTAGGGATAATTTTGTCTAACAACTAGGACTGCTACTTGTTTTGTTTGTTTGCATGTTTTTCTGTTTCTTATGTTCTGTAAAGCTGCTTTGAGACAATGTCCATTGTTAAAAGCNTAGTCATTTCAGTAAATCCCTTTTCTCTGTGAAATTGAAAATTGGACAGGTTACAAATAGGCCAAATTAAACTGGGTTAAAATGCTGAACTGCCATTTTAGCAAGGTCTTCATTCAAGTTTGGGCATCTTCATATGACACTTATTATCCTACAATGCCCTCTAGTTGTAAACATGTGCACCAAGTCTATTTAGTGCCATTGACCGATTATAACCCACTAAGCAAATGCTAGTGTAAAGCTTGGTACACAGAAGGTAGTGCTGGATCTTTTATAAAATGTAAAGAAAGCAGACTTTTTCCGAAGGGTCTATACGACTTCAGTAACTGTGCCCTCTATGCTTGCCTAATTTAAATGGATGCACAATGCATTACGGTGGGTGAAAATCGAAATCAGCCTGTTGAAACTGAAATATGGGGACGTTCCTATAAACATCGTTCCTTCCTATCTGCCTTAATATACACAGTTATTTTAAGCGTTCTCAGCTCTTCTTAAGAACACACCCAGAGGGACTGTGATCACACTGTTCCGTTACGCATAAGCTGACAGAACAAAACCACCCTTTTTCACGCAACTGCAGCAGCACACAAACCCAAAACGCCCAACGTGTGAAGGCAAGCAGAATAATATAAGTGACTTTCAGAGGGGAAGACACTGCACTCACCAAAAAACAGAAAAGGTAACTATTTATTTTTAATCTCTGATTTTATTGATGACAGTTTACTTAATAGTGAATGATGATTTAAAGATAGGAAACATTGTCATAGTCATTTGATATCAATATGTAGAATTTGATTCATTTGATTATATACACAAATAATACTTTATTGCAAACGATATATTTCTGCCATCATATTTGTCTTCTTAACTGTGTACAATAAATATGGCGTATAAGAAAATTAACATAATGACTAGTTTACACATTTACACCTACTCAGTCATGTCTGAATGTTGCTCAGTTACAGGTTGTATAAAAATACACGCTAAAAAAGAGTAAATTATGCATTATCCTTCTGGGGGCACTTTAAAGACCCTGCTACAGTGGATTTTCATTACAGAACAGGATTCAAGCAGAACATCTTTAGAAAGCTTAACCATCCAAAGAAACTTAGAGAAACCTTTATTTTCATTTTGATATGACTGTCATTCTCATACAGCTAACAAATAAAATACATTGCATGACCAAGTACACATATGCACAGTGGTCTGGTCATAATGTCTGGGCAAGTTTCTGATAAACATATTTTGATCACATTTGCCTATTTTGGGCCCCCACCCTTCCCCATTCTTCTGTGGTGTTGGGTGTGTGTGTGTACACATGCCTGTGTATGGTTAAAAGTGGCTGTTGATGTTAAACTGAAAGAGGAAATATGGTTTAGTGTGATTGCAGTAAAATGGGAAGTACTGGTTACTGCAGAGCAAGACGTGGAAAAGCAGTGTCATACAGATGGGGATGAGAGAGGAAGTGTGTGCATTTGTCCACACATGTGTAAGTGTTAGCACACTCATGCTTAGCATGTGATAGACTGAGTCTTTCTTTTTAACAGCATGTGTCATAAAGAACATCAGAACATTATGTAGCACGACCGCTAAACCAATAAACAACCTCTATATGAAAAGGAAAGGGTCATCAATGGTGCAGTTACATTAAAGTGATGTTTCTAGGTTTAAGTTGTTTCTAGGCTTGTGGAATTTCATAATTTAAGGCTTCTGTTGACATTTTTCTGGCCCAGAAATCAGCTCCTCACCCAGCAGAAGGCAACACATGAGGCATGTATTTCAACAGAGAGCTTTGAGTGTGGGAAGAGAAAGCTTGCCAATGATTTTTTTTAAATGGAAATTAAAATTCACCAAGCAGACTGCAGAGATCTCTAAAAATGACAAACTGCTCCTTTAAATGTGTTCAATTTATTATAGCATCTGTAACAAACACTACTTATTAAATACGTCCATTAATCGAGATTCTTGCTTCTATTGCTTCTATTCTTCCTCTGTTTTATTTGTTTTCTCCAGCTCTTTGAGGATGGCGGCGTGGGACCTGTCAGTCACTGTGGAGGACCTGGGCCCTGAAGCTCCACCCATTAAAATCAGTGTAACCTCTGACCTCCACATAGGCGGGGTGATTCTGAAAATTGTAGAAAAAACACGTGAGTTAGGACTTCATAGCAAAGATTATGAGACACACATGCAAAGTCAAACCAAGTTATTAGACATCTAACATATATTTTAAACATGACAGGATCCTTAAGATGCTCATTTATAAATGCAGTAACTATATTCTGATTAACGTGATGAGCTGAAACCCCTGCATTATTGATTGCATATTTTGATCACTTGGATTAGAGATGCAGCAGGATTGGTCAGATCATGCGATTTGGTGGGAGCAGAAGCAGCAGTGGCTCTTGCGGACATCCTGGACACTCGATAAATATGGAATCCATGCAGATGCTCGACTGCTCTTCACCCCCCAGCACAAGCCTCTGCGGCTGGGTCTTCCTAACGGAGTCACCTTGCGGCTCCGCGTCTGCTTCTCCAGCTCCATGTTCCGCACTGTCCAGGGAATCTGCAGAGCTTTGAGTAAGACACTTTACATGGTGATGAAGTTCAGTATTATAGCAAAGCATACTACAAAGATCAATGGCACAATACAGCAGGTGTTATAACTAACAGCATCTCACAGCAGATTTGTGAAATTAATAGTGAGCCTTGATCAAAGCAAAATGTACCATAATTCAGTGATTGCAAATCAAAATCCAAATCATGACCTTGCTTGCTATGGGCATGCTTCGTGTTATGTGCCTTATTCTCATACACAGAAATCCTAGTTAGTTTCTAGCTAGGTGAAGGGAGAAGGTTGGGATAATTTCCAATTGCATATTCATAGAATCTTGTTTTTGTGTTGATGAAAGACAGTGTAGGTGTGCCTTTTTCTTATTCTTTTGCATAATCTTTTTTTTTTAATTTGGTGGGAACCAGTACAATGAGCAATTTATTATCTAGTACAGAAAAAATGGTATTCAGTTTTGGGTGAAGAGTAGCTTGGTGGTGCAAAGGGTAGCATTGCTAACTCCCAGTTCCAGCGTCTTCAGTTCGATTTATCTTAACTTCGATCTATGTTGAGTGTTGCATGTTTTCCCCATGTCCATGTGTGTTTCCTCAGGGCTCTCTGGTTTCCTCCTACCTCCCAAAAACATGCCATTGGCTACATTAAATTAGCCCTAGGTATGAATGTGTGTGTGAATGGTGCCATGTGATGGTGTCCCACCTCATGCTCAGTGTTCCTGGGATAGGCTGAAGATGAATGAATGAAAGGTTTGGGTGACTTTACTTTGTTTCCATCCATCTACTTTTTCCTTTTTCTGCTTTCTTTCAGACATCCGCCGTCCAGAGGAACTGTCTCTACTAAGGCCAGTGGAGGAGAAGAAGAAAAAGAAAGACAAAGACTCTACGGAGGAGGAGTATGACCTTACAGACATACCACTGACATCAGGTATTTCACACAATTTTGTATCTGAAATGATGATGATGATGATNATTATTATTAATATTATTATTATTATTACAGTCTCAAAAATAATCTACTCCCCAAAATACATTGACTGTACATTTTATCTAAGCACAATTGAAAAGATCTGAGACTTCTGCATCATTTAAAACCAAACTATACCTTCAGGATCAGTTCCAACTCTGTATGATGGCATGCCGGCTCATTTCGCTGACTCCCCTAAAACTGAGGCTGTCTATAAGATTCTGTCTGTGTGCCAGCCGTCTCCTCCTCCAGACACCATCGCGAAACTCTACCGACCAGCCAGCAAGGTGGACAAAACACACATCAACACCAGGTATGAGCAAACACTACTGAATAGCTCTTAATATTGTGAATGCACAACATTTATAATGCATCTCTTTTCATCCAGATGGCTGGATTCATCACGCTCACTCATGCAGCAGGGAATACAGGAGAATGAGAAGCTGGGGTTACGCTTTAAATACTACACCTTTCATGACATGGACCCCAAGGTGTGTGTGTTTCTGATTGCCTCTGTTTGAGAAAATCTCGTTTTAGTATGAACTGTGCAATATGGATGATAAATTATAATATGCATGCTGTAAATACTGGCTCAAAACCTTATTTCCGCCAGTACGATGAGGTGCGTCTGACGCAGCTGTATGAGCAGGCACGCTGGGCAATCCTGCTGGAGGACAACGACTGCACCGAGGAAGAGATGATGCTATTTGGAGCTCTGCAGGTTGGTTCACTTTTATACAGGCTACCAAAGCTACAGAGACATTCACACACTTTACACACGGCTCCTTACAGCCACACACAGGAAACTAAGATCTGATTTCAGTATGACACAACAAAGGCCTTTAAGCCACAATAAGCAGGCAACACCCACTTCAGCAGTAGCAGCAATGCAGTTGAATTTGTTTCAGTTTTTTTTTTATCCTGCTCATGTCTCTGGTCATTTTGTGCACAATGTATAAGCATCAATTACTTAAATAACACCAAAAAAAATTGTTTGATTGATGATGTTCTCTTTATAATCAACAATCAAAATGTAATGATCTTTGCTCATCCCTAAACATTTTTTGACTGTCACCATGCACATAAAAAACAAATCCCCTCTAATAAGGTCTAATAAGGACAATAAGGGTTACGGTTCTTTCATGATCTGACACTAACGTTTAGTTTTATTTCCACATCATCACTAAAATAGCATTTCCAGAAGTGACCTGTGTGCAATACCAATACTTTTGTTGATAATTCATCTCTTGGTTCCTTTTTCTCTGTTCTGTGTTGAGGATCTATTTCAGTTCTTCCACCTTTATAACAGTTTTCCCAGACACACAGTCCTAAAGTCACAGGCTTAACCAGTTACGGCTGGTTGTGATATTAGATGGGAGAGCTACAATCTCTATATACTGTATATCAATAGCCTGATAATGAAATGATAAACAAATCAGCCCCTGCTTTGCTTCTTCATACTATTCTGTGTGTTTTTCTTACAAACATTGGTAGTGATGTTACGTTTGGTTCCACAAAAATTCTAAATAATCCTAATCAAGATATTTGTTAACAGTTCATTTCCTAATCTGATATGGATGCCGAAAATGAAACCTTTTTTTTTTTTTAGTATAACCTCTACCCACACATACTGGATATAAAAATAAACTGGTTCTATTCCTCTTGCAGTACCATATAGGGAAGCTGTCACTGTCTCAGGATGTCAGCTCCAACCAAGGCATGGACGACCTGGAATCTGCCCTGAAATCTCTTGAGGTCAAGGTGGTGGGAGAGAACAGCAACACAAACCAGCTGGTAGGCAGCTGATTGGCTGTTTATACGCTACCTGATGTATCTAATCATGTGTTACTTGTTAGTTCAGTTTGTTCCTAAAATTGCAAAGGTGCAATTTTAAGGAACTGTGAAAAATGTTTTTGACTACATTTTAAATGACTGTTTAGGAGAACATGACCCCTCCGGAACTGCATGACTACTTGAAAATTTTTCGGTAAGACTAATTATTTCTCTTTTGTTACACCAAAAAAAAAAAAAAAAGGAGTTCAGAAGCATTTATTGTAAGTGTTAAATTGTTTTGATATTTAGGCCCAGGAGATTAACTCTGAAGGATTACAAACAATACTGGTTCAAGTTTCAGGACACTTCCATCTTCTATTACAAGAGTAAAGAGGAAAGCTATGGAGAGCCCATCCAGCAAATGAATCTGAAAGGTAGACACACACACACAGAAACATAAAGTGGGTTTGACTGACAAATGTAAATTTTTGCACATTTGTAAATTTTTTTATTGTACAATTGTGGCCTTTACAGAACTGAGGCTTTTCTTTGGTGGAAAATGCCACATTTCCATTTGAATGCTGAAGTTGGCATAAGGATAAACACAGATAGGGGGCTCCCAAATGGTGCAGCAGAACAGCTTTCTCCATATCCATATGGAGATTGTGAGTTCAAATCCCAGCAATGCCACAGCCATCCATAGCAGGGAGTCCAAGAGAGCAAAATTGGCCATACTCTCTCCCCTGTCAATCACAGAGATACTAGCCATTTGAGGTCATATATGCAGAAGAGGGTTGATTCCTCCGTATGTGTTCTGATGCCCTGTGATGCAGCATGAGCAGTAGTTTTAAAAGATGCAGTTTGAAAATATGCAGTTAGCTGGCTTCACATGTCAGAGGAAACATGTGTTAGCCTTCACTCTCCCTGGATCATAGCTATTGTTCATTGATGCCTTTTTTTTCATGGTAAAACCTCTTTGCAAAATACCTTTCTGTTGATTTTTTTATTATGATTTGAATTAGTATCTTGTTGCAGGAAGCACTCATATTTACATTTTAACATTTCAAAATTCCATATCTCCATTCAGAAGCCATAGGGGGTGTAAAAATTTGCCCTTCACTGAAAGCACTTTCTGCACCCTCACAGAATCATTTCTTTATATTTGAAAGTGAATGTGTCTTCTAAAGCCACACGACTGTGTCTCTGCAGGATGTGAGGTGGCTCCTGAAGTGAACATAGCAGGACAGAAGTTCTGTATCAAACTCCTCATCCCAGTGCCAGAGGGCATGATGGAGGTGTATCTGCGATGTGAGAATGTAAGTGATCGTACTGACTACAGCAAGATCATCTGGGAATCATCCCCATACAACATCTCAGAAAAAAGACATCATGCAATGATAGCTTTTAGAGTCATGTTTTATTTGACAGACACAAAGCAAAAAGTTGCAAGCAACATGTATCTAATCATTAAAGTCTTTCTTGTCTCACCAGAAGTCTCACCTCTACTCATCTCTTTAAAATGTTCACAAATACTTACATCAACTTTAGAAGAAGAAAATAGTGGAATAGTAGTCATTCCACTGTTCCATACTATACTCACAGTGTCCTCTCTCCCTGCAGGAGAAGCAGTACTCTGAGTGGATGGCGGCCTGTAAGCTGGGGTCTAAAGGCCTGACCTTGCTGGACAGTTCTTATCAGAGTGAAGTGAAAAACATCCAGACGTTCTTGGCTATGCAGCGCTCCAGTTCTGTTTCAACTGCCCAGTCTGACGAGAGCATTAATACACAGAGCCTCGTCTCACCTCGCTACACCAAAAAATACAAGGCCAAACAGGTACAGGGCAAAATATCTAGAATTAATTAATAATAGGTTAAAAATAGGTACTTTGAAAATGTATACATTGTCATAGACAAGGCATTTCATGGTTTTATACTGAGTATCTATAAGATATATACATACATACATATATACATATATATATATATATATATATATATATATACACACACACACACTCCTGAACAAAATCTTAAGACCAAGGGAAACATTCCAAGTATTCGCATTTCGCACTGGTGGATCATATGTTGTGGATCATATGCACCATGTTGTAAGAACTGCTTCAAAATGTCAAAAGAAGAAAAAGGAGCAAGAGACAAAAAAACAGAGATTGGCAATTTATTA
>CM074951.1:19555915-19568019 GCA_037577455.1 Pangasius macronema | reverse complement strand
AGTTAAAGCACATCTTGTTCGTTTCATTTGAAATCCATTGTGGTGGTGTATAGAGTCAAAAATGTTAGAATTGTGTCAATGTCCCAATATTTATGGACCTGACTGTAATTATAAATAAGTAGTTGATAGTTAGTACCACTTGCCTGACGTCTGCTTATTTTTCAGTTCCAAAGGAGGCTAAAAAGGTTGTGAGTGTCCCTCTCTCTCGTGACAAGCCCACCCAGGTAAAGTGAAGAAAATGTACATTAAATGCATGTGTTCATGTGTGATAGTAAACAGCGATCATTTACAGGTAATCTATATAATGTGATATGTTACCTTGAACTTCTTCAGGAAACTGTAGACCTTCTGATGCAGTTCAAAGACTTCATGGTCAGGTACAACCGGACATACACCTCTCAGGAAGGTAATCATCCCCAGTGTATTTATTTTAATTCTAATTATACAGTATGCACTCATCATACAAAACAGTCACTATTTGACGAGCATTATTCTGTTTGAAAATCACACACAATATTCTGTCCTTATACGGTAATATACTGGTTTTATGTGATCCTATAAATATCGATACAGATACATCATTCAGAAAGAAAGCTGAGCTTTATGGAAATCTTTAAATGAAACCCTTGACTCCTGCAGAGGCTGAGAAGCGGCTGCGTATTTTCCAGGAGAATCTGAAAACAGCACAGACGCTGCAGGCTCTGGACCAGGGAACAGCGGAGTATGGAGTTACCAAATTCAGCGACCTGACAGGTGTGTGGGTGTGTGTGTGTGTCGGTTGATGTTATCATATTCTCATGACGCTGGTGTGCACTGCTAGTAAATATTTTTAAAGACTTGGCATTTCTTATATATTACCGTACAGTCAGCATTCGGAGATCAGAAGTCCAGGGGGTGGAGCTGGATCTGATCCAACTCCTCCTATAAGCCAAACCCTAACTCTTAACCCTAATCCACAAGACGCTGTAAAACTGTGTGTGTGTGTGTGTGTGTGTGTGTGTCTGTGCTTGTCCCACACGCTGTTACAGGCTGATATGTACTGTTTCCAGAACACTGCTTTCTTTCTGCTCTTCTAAAAGTGTTGGTGAAAGTGTAGAATTGAAAATGGCCATTCAATATGTCTATATTCTTCTTTGTCTCTGTCCCTGATGTAGAGGATGAGTTCAGAATGATGTTCCTGAACCCCATGTTGAGTCAATGGAGCCTGCAGAAACAGATGAAGCTAGCAGCTCCAGTGAGTAAGGCAGCTCCAGACAGCTGGGACTGGAGAGATCACGGAGCTGTCAGCAGTGTCAAGAACCAGGTCAGAGAGAATGAACCAACTAATGGGAAGCATTTACACAGAGTCAACCAGTCAGGATATATGTCTGAATTATGAATCATAATGACTAAAGAATCATTTAGCATCTGTTTAAATAAATGACTTCAAGGCCGTGTTTGAACTATTCTAAATGCGAAACCAAGCGGTGCTGGTGGCTCCAGCAGAGAAAATGTGCCTCAAAACTATAATTCATTAAAAGAGAGAATGTGTGTTGATCATTCATTAGTTTCATGGAGGTAACAGTTGTTTGTGATGAGTGATGAATGCTGTGTCTGGTTCAGGGCTTTTGTGGCTCTTGCTGGGCTTTCTCTGTCACTGGGAATATTGAAGGTCAGTGGTTCAAGAAAACTGAACAACTGCTGTCCCTCTCAGAGCAAGGTAAGAATTTATTAATAAATGAAATTGTAATTAATAAATTATATTTTTAATTGCATAAGGAATAAAACAATATAGGGTATGCTGTTAAAATAATAATAAATGACAGAATATTGCGATGTGGCCTGATGCAAAAGGGAGTTACTGTTCACACGCCAAAGTTGATTATTTTCCAATAACAGCAAGTCATGGAGTGTTTTATTTTATACCGAAGCAATTTGCCAATGATTGCAATTTTAATTTATTAAAGAAGGACTTAATATTTTATATCAGTTTACTGTTACAGTTAATGTTCACGTACGCTATAGCGGCTATAAACACTCATTCTCTCATCAGCCATTTTCTTTCTCCCTCTCTCTTGAAGTTAATAATACAAAAACACAGCTTGTCATATTACGGAAAAACCGGAAAGCACAAAAGTCCGCTTTCCTGAACACTTCCCCATGGCGGAAAGCTTACTGATGGTTACAAACCACTGACACCTGATACCATACATGTTAAATGAATATCTCCTTACAGAAAGCTTCACCATATCAATAATTTATTGTTCTTTGTTAAATAACAACGTGTTTAGTCTCAGATTATGTGGAGCGTTCACCCTACAAGTCCCTGTGTATGAGCCGTTGCTATAGAAACGATAATACGTTTGAACAAGTGCGTTAATATAGAACTGTGATTTGAATAAAATCCAGCACTATTATCAGAGCTACTTTTATATTATAAAATTAATCAACACCTTCTGACATATCAGATCCAAGAATTCAATAGCGCTGTGGTATAACATTCAACGAAACACTTTTTTTCACTGTATAGAAGGTCACAGGTTTACGTGTGTGTGTTTCAGAGCTGGTGGACTGTGATAAGCTGGATCAAGCATGCGGCGGAGGGCTTCCATCCAATGCATATGAAGCTATTGAAAACCTTGGTAAGAAATTGCAAAGAAAGAAAAGACAAAGAATAATATCTAATGGTATACCAGTTCTGCATAACGCATTTGCTTTTATACTCTGTGTAATTTTGTTCATAATGCCAGTATCTTTATCTGACAATTATCTAATATGTGTTGATATGTTGCAGGTGGTCTTGAGACAGAGACAGACTACAGCTACACAGGACACAAGCAGAGGTGTGAGTTCTCCTCAGGGAAAGTGGTGGCCTACATCAACAGCTCTGTAGAACTGCCCAAGGATGAAAACGGTGAGAAAAGGCAGACGGGTACTATAACACACTGTGTATCCAAATACTCACTTTGTGCACAGCAAACATGTATACCTATACATGTATTTATACACTGCGATAAAATATTTTTACTGATGATCATTGTTTTTTTAGGACAGTATATTTACAAAACCTGAGAAATCTGATTTTGGCAATGATTTGATCAGCATTCACGTGATAACTGTACGACTCTGGTTCAATAATTGATTTATATTTCTAAATGCATTGTAATTTTTCATTTGTTTACAATTGTATAGGTTTAGAAAGATTTTGAAATGAAATGTAATTAAATTAATGTTCTTCTTCTTAGAGATGGGCATGAGTATTTCTGTACTCACAAGTATCATAGAGTTTCTTTACTATTAAATATCTGTGAGGTTTTTTTTTTTTTAACTTACCCTACTTTGGGACTAACGTGTCTACTGCTTATCTCTTATTTGGTCTTGCACAGATGCATATATTAAGAAAAATGAAATGATCAGATTACAATACACAGATGGTTTTAATCCAGTGTAAGATATCATAGCATATTGTTTAGCTGCCCACTTGAATCATAATAATGATTGTATAATTAATGTACATATAAACACGATAACAATGCAAAATCTAACATGTGTGTGTGTTTTCAGATATTGCTGCTTGGCTGGCTGAGAATGGCCCTGTCTCTGCTGCCCTCAATGCTTTTGCCATGCAGGTAATACACTCTTTGTAAATTCCTCTATGACATTCCAGAAGCACAAGCACCAGTAGTAATAAGACAGCTGTAATGATCTCTATGATCTGTGCTGCCAGATGATTGCAAATTTTGAACACCCGGGTTTAATGTTCATTTTACTAAGCTACGTCATCACGCAAACTGCACCTGGGAGCTCATACTACATGCCCTCTGCATGGGGCGCATGCTGTTATTTAAAAGTCTGTGCTAAAGGATGGAAATGAGAATTAAACTAAGATGTAAGGAATTAAACTTAGATGTAAGGAGTTTGATGTATGAGTTTGTAAGGATCAGGATTGCCAGATTTGCATAAACGTTCACAATGGAGAAGAAGTAAAACACCTAGATTGCCTGAATGATTATTTGACACTGATCCTAAAATGGCCATAAATAATTTTAAATGTATAAAAACAGATTTTTGAGAATAATTAAAACAAAAAAACAACAACAAAAAGCTACGGTGGTTCAAAGTATTGTAATTCTGCAGGAAACACTGCAACACTGTACTTGGACGAGCATGCATAATTTACACAAAGGCCATCATTTATCAATAGGACTTAAGCAAACATGTGTGTGTGTGCTAAATGTGTGCATGAACTTTTCATTGCGAAACAAGGGATTTGTGAATGTTTGCTTAGATTTGTGTGTTTATATACGCTTTGGCTCAAAACTGCTTGTATGGTTAGTTAGGAATCTGGACTGCTACTATTTTCATTTATTTATTTATTACTGAATTTTTATATTATATATATTTGCTGTTAAATACAAACATGGACTTGTGTCCACGGACTCGCCATATTAAAGGGTGTGACCCTTCTCGCTTCGTTGGAAGATGTCTCATGTCCGAGCATGTTGTAGACACCAGACCGATCGCCAGACCATTTTTCACAACCCACTATCCGCTCCTGAAACCGCTGCTAACACATTTCTGTCATCAGTTCTGAGTCACAGTTCTGAGTCACACCCCAGTTGGAGAGGGAAACGAAGTGCAGCAATGCAATACCTGTGTAAGCGTTTTCAACAGAGCTTTTTTGACAGGCACATATCAAGCTAAAATGGGTAATTCCCAGTCATCATTGAATAAAAATGTGCACACAATTTTAGATGTCATAATTTCCTAATGATCTTAGACCTGTGCGGCAAAAGGACTGTGGAAAAGGGCTTCCACACGATCTCAGATATCCCCCACATCAATCTTTTGGGTCACAATTAAAGTGAAAATAAGCCAGTTATATAAATCCCAAGGATTTACATTCTGTGAACGAGTGGCTGACCTGTGACGTGTTGCGATTTGTTGATGTTCAGCGTTCAAATTTATTACATTAAAATTGACAAGTACATAAAATATTAATCAGCACAGCTTCATTACCCACACTACTATTCAAAATCAAACTCTTTGCTTCAGAAAAAGGTTTATTTGTTTAACAAAATGTCAGAGTCCTTTTTTGATGCCATGTGAAGCAATACCTAAATACCATGTGTGGTTAATCATGGGTGTATTTACATGTAGCTGTGATGTACACACACACACAGCAAGTATGCTGAACTGGTACTTAGTAATCTTCATTGCATACACTTATGCATATTTCCTTCATGCATACATTTGATGAATCCCAGTTTAATTGTGCATTTGAGAATTCTAAATGTTATGTGTAAAAAAACAACTCGTAACCCGTTTGAGAATTCAAAATGTTATGTGTTAAAAAAAACCCAAAAACCTCACAACCTTTTTACACAATGTTGGCAAAAAAATGAGACACTTGATAGGAAACGTTTCACCCTTTGGTCAGGATATGCTTTTGCATTTTACCTCGCGACAAAAGCACAAAATCCAGAACCTACAAAATGTAATTGGCTGCTCCAGGGATTTGATTTAATTGAATCCAGAACTTGAAATGATGTGGGTTTTTTTTTCCTTAATAAAACCAGCCCTACAGTGCAGTGGCAGTATAAAGCACATTATGTTTGTCAAGTATAATAAAACAGTAGAGTTTTCAGTAGTACTCTCTTGACTCTGTCTGTTCCTGTGTGTGTAGTTCTACAGAAAGGGAGTGTCGCACCCGCTGAAGATTCTTTGCAACCCCTGGATGATCGATCACGCAGTGCTGCTTGTCGGATATGGACAACGTGAGAGTTATTTTCCCATAATTTGCAAAAAAAAATTCAATAAACATTTAGCGCATAGTCATAACCATGTGGTTTGAAAGACTGTAAAATTGACCACAGTGAACAGCGAATGTATGATGCTGCTTTGCAATTTTAATTTAAATGTTCTTAAAACCAAGCACCAAACCAAACCATCCCCACATATTTTGCTCTCAGTTCATCCTATACAGTGCAACACTGAATACCTGGTTATCAAGAGCACAAATGCAGAGTGGGAGGCCTGGGGCTAGTTTGTGAAACACTGCGGATAACAGTTTCACAACTGATGTAAAGCCTTGTAAAATATTATTTCATGTGAGAAAGTGAACCCTTATTTTGGATTTTTGTTAGACTGTCACATAACCCCATTTCCACTGAAATGTTTGACCTCAGAATATGAGTACCTGCTGGAAAAATGATCAGATGAAAATTAAAAGAGCCACATAAACATGCAGAGCTTTTGTTCATTTTTACCAAGCAGCTTAAGCTTCAGAAGTTTAACTGAACTATAGATCAGTGCCATGCCAGCCGAGATTACCATCAATAGCAGTTCTGGGTTTGTGGCTCGTTACAGAATGACAGCCTTCAAGTAAAACAATGAGTGTATCTCTTATTGATCCCTGTGTTGTACAAAGCTTTCTCACACCAACAGCTTGTATTCTCTCAGTTTTTAATGGATGACAGTGTTTTTTACTTTTTGTTTTTTACTCTTTGTGAGCCGAGCTCATGAGTTTAAAAAAAAAAAAAGGCAGCAAACCCACCAAGCATGAAGCAGATGAAGCACTATGTCGCCTCTGCTGTTTGCGAGGTGAATTGAAATTGCAATGAAAACCAGGACAAATCCCTCTTAGTCCCAACCAACCCCTACTGAGGTTACGTATGCTACGGGATATGGGGCAGAGCTGAGCAGTTGTGTTCATGCCGGGCTAACGTCAGGCCCAGAAACATATTAACGGAAGTCTGAAATGAAGAATGTAGCCAGATCCACTGCACAGCAGCATTACAAATAACAGTATCTAACAGTATCTTTGAAATTACAACAGTAACATACGTCGAGGAGCATTTTAAAAATGACAACCTACACCTTTAAATTACCGTTTTGCACATAGAACTATTAACAGTTTGCAAATATGCCATGTATTGGAATCGTGACTGTAGCTTCTCAGATTGTTGGTCTTTAAATGGATAAAGGTAAAGGTCCCCTGCCTTAAAATCAGCCTCACCTTCAGGGCCTGTTTCACATGGTTCCTTTTTTTGTTTTGACAAACCTGTAGCCCTACATATCATTCTGCAAAGTTTTATCATTGGTCATTTTGTCATTTTTGCTAAGGATAAAGCGTCTCTGCTTTTTGTGCACAGGAAAGGGCGTTCCATTCTGGGCCATAAAGAACAGTTGGGGAGAAGACTATGGCGAGCAGGTGAGGGACCAGTGTTCATTTGAAAATATCTAGCCCTATAACTGAGTGACACAGAGTGCTCAATTAAACATTTGGAGGGTAAACCCTTTAAGCCAATTGATAAAACACTCATAGACAGTGCTCATATTAACTGTAAAATATAAATATGTGACATATTATAGGTTTCTAATTGGCGTGATCTTGATTTTGTCCTTTTCTTACATTACAATTAGTTTGTTCAAATAAAGTCATTTGTAACATTTCTCAATTCACTGAACATTTAATAGTACATTTTTCTTAATTGATTTGTACACGGTTAAATTTTCACATTTTCAAGTAATTAAAATGAGGCCATTTAAACAAAATTGCCAAAATATTGCCAAAATTCTAAACCTTCTATATGTGTTTAATCCTTTACCAATCATTATATACATGTATGTAATGTATAGATAAACTAATTTATGTTGTGTCTATTCAGGGTTACTACTACCTGTACAGAGGATCCAGTCTGTGTGGAATTAACAAGATGTGTTCATCTGCGGTGATTAACTAGGAGCATATGCGAGCACACACATGCATTAACAAGGATATAGTTCATTTGTAGTGAAGATTCATGACCACACATACAAACACACCATGCATAAACGCACAAAAAAAATATTTGCAGTGTTCTAACCTGTTGAAGCTGTGACCTGTGAAGTGTTCAAGTATTCACTCTATATCATTTACTACTATAACTCTTGAGTTTAGAATAAGACACCACAGATACAAAATGACATAGAGGGATGAAGTGTCAGAACCTCACATAACCTTCATTTCCGTTACAAACATCACGTGCAACATCTCTGAGCCTGTTACTGTGACATGAAGCTTCAGACCTTTAGACTAGACTCTTACTCTAGTGTTTTATCATAATGGCATAGAATTTAAGTACTAACTTTGAAACTAATATTTGAGTAATAGTTTTAGAATTGTTGCTGTGAAATTAATATTATTTAATATTTGCTAATTGATTTTGATGTTTATTGCGGTGATACGTTGGGAGTCCTAACTGGATGCGTTTGACTACAGTGCTACTGATTTTGGAAGCTGCTCACCACGTAACGATGAATACTTTTGCATTTTGTTCATGTTTTTAAATAATATTAATTAGTAGTGCTAGATTATTAGAGTAGTTTGTCATTGTAATTTTGATTTCGACTCAGATAACTATGCTCCCAAGAAACAGAAATTATTTTTCTCTCAGTTTGAAGTGTACATAACACACTACATCAGACATATTCAAGATTATTATTCATGATGGCACAGAAAGTGCAGCATAATTTGTTAACTGATTTGTTCATTGTCAAAGGTATAATTTGAATCTTTTGAGATAATTTCTGCTTCTGGCATGGTTTCAGAGGTCCTTAATCCTTCTTCCTCTTCTTGGTCAATCTGCTGAATAAAGTCACTAAATTCCCATGCTTGCATTTCTTTGTTTTTATTGCAATAATGAATCTCTGCAGAATTCTTTTCAATGTGCTGAATGCATATTGAATGGTCAGTAGAGGGTCATGACAACAAAGGTGGCACAGAATAAAATCTTCCACCCTGGAAAGTTTTATCGTTGCAACTCTGAATCTCTTGGCAGTCTCTTAGTCTGTTGTGGACCTAAAGAATTGCAACAGATTATGCCCAAGACACACTCTTGCTTCAGTGGATAATCCCCTGGATACAGTATATTTGTAAGAACTGTTGCTGTAATCATAAAGACGTTACTGTGCATATCCCAGGACTCTTATTCACAAAATGCTCATAGTGCTCATCCTTTCAACACACTTGGTACTGTTTGTCTCTACTCTTCTACACCTGTATACTATCCAGTGTCACATATAAGAGGATGAGTTCTCTTTTGAGTCTGGACCCTCTCAAGGTTTCTTCCTCACGTTCCTCAGGTTTCTTTCTCATATCGACTCGCCCCCTTTGGTGCGAATAAGCGTGTGATTACTGAAGATGAATGAATGAATGAACGATTGAATGAATGAATTAACTGCTTAATAATCTAGTGGCAGCAACACCTGCACACAACACCTGTGAACACTGTAACTTCTGTAACTGTAACTTCTATAACCACTGCAGTGACTCTTTTATGTTTTGTTTAGCATATGACAGTTTGACTACATTACCCACAATTACAAGCGGAAGCAACAGGAAGTGGGGTCCACATGTGCCTGACGCGTTCAGCGGTTTTACAGCGTGTGGGATTTTATTTCGATGTACCAAACAGCAACAGCCAGAATAAGATCAGGTTTTTATCAAGATTTTCTAGGTATGTAGCTTTCACAAATCGCGACTTTTACGACGTTAATGGATGTGAAATGGTGCTATTTTAGGCTAGTAGTAGCTAGCCGGCTAACAGAAGAGCTAGGCTTTCTAGCAAACTCGATTGCTGTCCTGTGCATGACAGATTAAACTGCAGTGATCTAATAACCGTCGCATGCTATTTTATATCAAGTAAACCTACCATACAGGTGCACATTTAAAGACTGTTGCTATGGGCAATTTGTCTCAATATCTGACCCCTTATCTGTCATAAAGGGACCACAGTATTTGCTACTTTCATGTAGAACTCCTGTCGTCACTGTGCAATCACACACCGCTACCATCTTCACATAGTCCACGTCATTGTATACTGGCAGTTTTAAACACTTGTATACATTGACTTCATTTGGCTGACGGTTTTGTGAAAAGCTGAGGGTTAGGGACTTTGCCCAACAGTAGAAGCTTGGGCATTGAACTCATGACCTACCATAAGGCATAACCAAATGCCTTAACCACTGAGCTACCATATTCTACATTTACTGGCTACGTTTTACACACTCGTTATTTCACAATGTACTGAAACTACAGTGGTACTGGGAGCAGTGCTGGGATTTGAATTCACAACCTCCAGTAGCCCAATGCCTTAAACAATGTAAAATAAAGCTCAGTTTACACTATCATTTAGCTGAGAGCTCATCTCCTGCTCCGTCTGGCACCTAGTAAATCGGGGTCCAGTTAGTAGCCTTTTCTGCCCCTGAACCGAGATCTTGTGTCCGGCATTGACTTTTTACATTGAAAGAAAGAAACCTGCAGGCCTTTGCAGTGTTCCTCCTTCAGACACTCACTGGGCTTTTTGCCTTCCTTTACAACACAGTCATGCTGAAGGGGACAGACCTTAAAATCTTCTCTGATTCCGTCACAAGCACATCGTAGGAGGAGAAATAGAAACATCATAACCCCGTAACACAAGTCAAATGTGAGCTTGAATAAACTTGTAATTTAACTGGTGATCCGAAAACAAAACAAAACCCTAAAGCGAAGCTACACTGTTATGAGAGCCGCCATGTTTTTCCAGCATTACTTGGGGGAATGCAATAGCCAGTACAGTAGGCATTCTCTATTCCAGGGCTCCTCATTTGGAGGATCAAGGCCCAGTAAAGTATTTCTTGACAACAATACAAATGTGAACTAGCTCTCCTGCTGTAGCAGATCTGTTGTTGTGGTTTATCCAATCATGTTAATTATGTTCATTATTTAGCTGAAGGCATCAGACCAGAGACGAGCTACAGGGATTGAGACATTACGTCACAAAAATGAGTGTGATTACGGAACTGACTGCATGGCTTGGTAAAAATGTCTACAATGAATACAGAGTGTTTGAAGACAAATGGATAAAGAAGTATGCGTTTATTGTACACACATCAAATTCAAAACACATCTCATCTGTTCAGAGTCTCTGGCACTTGTCAAAATTTGTAACCGAAACTGCCACTACAAAACATAAAAACTTTAAATTGTATAATATACAGGGTGTCAGGAAGCAATGAGATATGCTCTGCATGTTTGCCCTTACAATGTACACATTTTCTTTAGCCACTATATCATGGTTTTGTGAATTTTGCTCAAAATATTCGGATCGACACATTTGCTCAGTGTATTCCCAATTTTTACACTGAAACGTCTGTCATATCTGTTTTATTAGTGATACCAATTCGTAATTTTTCATCGACATAAACGGTAAGTCAATAATTTTACATATCTGAACTTTCCTAAATTTTAATTGAAGACATTTTGCGGCTATTTGCTCCAACCTCTTAATCAGAGTCTGGATGGATGTCTTTGGTTTATGGACTGTTTCTCAACCCAGCAGTGACATTAAGATGTCCACCTGATGTACTTCTACAAGTGCTGCACCTACTATCATGTCGCCATAAAGTAATGGGCTGAAAATGGTCTACGATGCAAATAACATTTGGTCAGGTGGTCCTATGGTGGGCTCTTTTCATTGACGGGTGGAGTAGAGGCTGTAGGCTGTGACAAGGTTGTATACTAGCAAATTGCACTGTTATGGTAGGTTTATTTGATTAAATGCCCACTGATTGTAGCTAGACATAATAAAATGGTCACTGAGTGTGTGCATAAGGGGCATCATTGGAGCTGGTTTATTCAGTTTGGTTCATATATGTGCTAGAAGATACTAGATTTTTGTCTAATCCATACTATTCTTACAGATAAGGAGGTTTACAGAGATCATTAGTGATGTCCAAGGCAACCAAGCGCAAACATGTTGTTAAGGAGGTTCTGGGGGACTACATCACACCTAATGAGAAACAGCAGATTATGAGGGTGAGTTCTGTGCAATTCATTTATATCTGTATGGTGTTAACAATAGTAATCACATGTTGGCTCTGTTCTAGACCCACCCACTGCAGTTTTCCTTATATATATATATATATATATATATATATATATATATATATACACACACACACACCACCACAATGGATTTCAAATGAAACGAACAAGATGTGCTTTAACTGCAGACTGTCAGCTTAAATTTGAGGGTATTTACATCCAAATCAGGTGAACGGTGTAGGAATTACAACAGTTTGCATATGTGCCTCCCACTTGT
>CM074951.1:19534329-19555815 GCA_037577455.1 Pangasius macronema | reverse complement strand
AAGTGTTTCGGGCAATATCATCTGTACATTTATACATTTATAATGAAATTAGTTGGTTCTGTTTCCCACAATGTGAACAAATTGGAAAATTTAAACTTGAAGGACAGAACACCTTGACCACTATATAAACAATGTAGAGGTGGAGAGAGTGGCCAGATTCAAATTTCTGGGAGTCTGTGACTGAGGACTTCTGCTGGTTGCTAAACACAGTCCACATTGTGAAGAAGGCTCAACAAGGAAGCTGAAAAGAGACAGCATACCACAGCAACTCCTGGTCAATTTCTAACAGTTCACTATATGTATAGTTTGCTAGCTGCACTGCTGCTGACCAGAGAGAACTGGAACAGGTAGACAAGAGCCCAGCCTATCATCAGAGTGAAACTCCTGAACCCGAAGAAATTGATACCAGCTGCTGCTTTAAGAAAGCCTTCAGTATAATCAGGGACTCATCCCACCCTGAAAACTGCCTGTTCGCCCCCATTACCATTGGCAAAATGTTACAGGTCCATCTGCAGCCACACAAAAGTACTAAGAAAGTGCTTCTTCCCGAGAGCACTTGCTGGTTTATCTGGTCCATCTGGTCCCGTCACACGAAACCGACACCACTCCACCCGAAACAATACACAACCTGCATCTGAAAAATGGCAAGACTGTTAAATATCCATTGTGATAGGACTTAGGTGACCTGATATCCTGGTCCCATTCTCCTTTGTTTACTGTAAGTGACATTCGCACACTTACATTTGCATGTTATGCAGTGTCACCCTCTGAGATGCTGTTAATTTGCACTGATGCATCCTGCTACATACATGCAGTATACTGTATCTTAAGATGAATAAACATGTCATGCAGCACAGCACAAGCAACCTGCAGCATACAAGGCACTCCCACATTAATGAATGTGCCTTTCTTTATCCTGCAAGATTGATAACTAACCACCTGCTCCCATCTGCATGAAAGTAAAAAATGTTTTGCTGGGTTCCATGAGATCCCAGTCTGGATGCACGCCTCTACCTCGCGTCTCTCATTTGAAGATTTGCAGATAATATTACTAGAACAGGCTTTTCCACTGAAAATACATTAGTGAAAAACATGATGCAGAACAAGTTGATGTCTGTATTACCTGTAGATTGGACTATTCTAAGACCTTGCTGTCTGAGTGTTCCACTTGATGCTTAAACAAGATCCAGTTTGGCCAATATTCATCAGGTAAAAATTACTACTAGAAAGAAAGTTTGACCATATCAGCCCCCTTTAGCAATTTAAATGACTAGTACTTATAAAGCTTCATAAAGTGGTCTTTTTCCGCACAGCACGTCTGTGATCAGTGGCTGGGGTCGGTTCCCTGGCTGGGAATCGAACACAGGATCCTCCAGGAGCCCTCTATCGAACCACTAGTCCTCCAGGGACCCCAATCACACTCAGTATGAATCAGTATAATTTGTTGTTATTGTTGTTTATCTTCTTTCAGACGATCCCATTAGGGGTCGCCACAGCGGATCATTGATCCGCATGTTTGATTTGGCACAGGTTTTTTTTTTTTTTTTTACGCCGGATGCTCTTCCTGAAACAACCCTCACATTTTATCTGGGCTTGCGACCGACACTGAGAGTACACTCCCAGTGGCTGGGGTTGGTTTCCTTCCATGGCCTAACCACTAGGCCTCCCCAGTCACACTCAGTATGAATTTGTATAATGTGTATATATACATTATATCAGGAATAAATCACATTGGGGCATTCTGTTTAGGAAAATAATCAGTGTGAAGTGGAGGGCCCAAGTTGATTATATTCTTCTAGCATAACAGTTTTATTTCTCTTATACTACAGCAATTTTCCAATGTTTATAATTATTTGTTTACTAAAAACATGTCATACTTTTGGCAGTTTTCCTTACATTTAATGTTGCGGAATGTCAGTGAAATAAGTTAGTTCATGTTACCACTTCCTTCACTTTCTCTTGAAGTTAATGAGGCAAAAATGCAACTTGTTGCCGAGAAGTCCATAGACATTCGCATGGCGGAAAACTTAAAGGAACAGCTTTACCTTTGACAGGACTAACACTAGAGAATCCTTCCATAGTATGTTTAATAAATGTCTCCTTACACAAAGCTTCACCGTATCAATGCTTAAACATTTTTATGAGTTTATTATTAGGTTTAGATTATAGAGTTTTCGGTTACTATAGACATGACAGCATATTAGAATGAGCACATTCATATAAATCTGTTATTTATATTACAGTCACCACTACTGTCAGAGCTGCTGTTTTGGGAAATGAATCAACACCTTTTGTCAAGTTAGACAACTTGTATGCTGCACTTGTATTGTTGTCAGCTCCATTAAAGCTGGATGCTTGAATTTTATACTACGTCACTTGTCTGCTAAATGAATAAATGTAAATGCAGAATGGTGTATAATATCAGGAGTGCTATCCTATGTGCGTTATCCTGAACTAGTGAATGTTTCTGTATCTTCCAGATTATGGGAAGCAATGGTAATAACCTCCATGAGGCTGTGACTGACAGTGGTGAGAGATTTCTGCTTAGCATGCCCACAAAGTTCCGCAAGAACATCTGGATCAAAAGAGGTTTGCTTAAACCTGGCTTTTTATGGTTTCTATTATACTTGTTTTCTTGATTTGGAATACTGTCGGACTTTATTTCACCACTGTTTTTGTTTTTTTTTTTTTTTGGGCAGGTGATTTTGTGATCGTAGATCCTATTGAGGAAGGTGACAAGGTGAAAGGAGAGATCAACTTCATTCTGTACAGGGACCATATTAACTATTTGAGGAAAATTGGCATCTGGTGAGATAATATTTATATATTCATTTATTCTTTAAAGGGAATGTAGAATTAACATTATTCTTCTTGGAGTTTATATATATACAATATTTCCCATGAAATGTTTTAGCAAGCTACTGAATAGGGAATTTTCGTACAGGCCCAAAGGATTCGAGGTGGATAGAGTAAGAGAGCAGATGCAGGAAGAAGCAAAGAAAGATGATACTAAAAGCAAAGAGCAAGATCAGGAAGAGGACGAGTGTGACAACAGTGACTCTGAGGATGAACGGGACCTTTTTGTAAACACAAACAGAGCCACTGTGCAGTACAGCGAGAGTGATGAAGACTCGGATGAAGATGAAGACTCAGATGAGGAGGAGGACAATGAAGAAAAGGAGGACAAAGATGACTAAGGAGCAGACGATGTTTAGTGAATTCTGCACATATCATCCTGTGATGACCTTTACAAAAGTTGCAAGAATTTAGTTCCTTATATTTTTGAATAGTCGTTAGTATCTATACACCTACATTAATTAATTAATGTGTTAAATATCAGACTTTTTATGCAGATTAAAAAAAAAAGTCAGTGGTGGATCATCAGTTGATTTTGAAACTTAGACCAGAACCAGGTTTAATCCATGTTAGAAAAAACAACAACATATAAATGGTTCCTTCTCTATGCAGATAAGATTGTGTATTTCAAGATGATCTGGTGAGTTGACAAAAAGATTTTTTTGTATCATAATATCTGTACATATGGCATTAAACTTTTCTTATTTTGTAAACCTGTGTTGCCCTATTGCATAAAAATCTGATTTATATTTGCTTCAGGTATTTGTTTCAGGGAAAATTTCCTGGCTTTGAAAGCAAGCTTCCAAAAGAGTCAAATAATAGTCACATTTATTTTTTTAATGTTTAAAAAAAAACCAAATACATACATATAGTCATGCACTGGGACCATGGGAATAATTCTGATTATTAGAACTCTATTATGTCCATTTAAATAAGCTAACCTGTTTTTCTAAGTCCACAAAAATGCATTCAGTCAAATGTTTATAAATATTCACACAAAGGAGGTGGCTATGACCAAATTTAATACATGTCAGAAAGTTTCTTCTTTTTAACATGTACACTACCAGTCCTTAGGCTCTGTCTCTACATAGCATTGCCTTTTGGTGTCACTGACTAAGCCATCAATTACAGATGAAAGTGTTATTGTTACACTTTATAAATACTTAGAAATCTCTGTATACATAAAATTTTAAGGAACTATGTTGAGGTTCAGACTTACAGAGTTCAAAGTTCTTGTTATTCAGGTTCACAATACAGAATCAGGGGGCACGGTGGCTTAGTGGTTAGCCACGCACCTCCAGGGTTTTGAGTTAGATTCCTGTCTCTGCCCTGTGTGCGTGGAGTTTGCATGTTCTCCCCATGCTTCGGGGGTTTCCTCAGGTACTCTGGTTTCCTCCCCTAGTCCAAAGACATGTTGTAGGCTGACTGGCATCTCTAAATTGTCTGTAGAGTGTGAATGGGTGTGTGCGATTATGCCCTGTGGTGGGTTGGCACCCCGTCTAGGTTGTGGATGGCTGGAATACAGAATCATTAATACTTAGTTCTGGTAGTGAGTTGTGTTTGCAGTCTATTTCACAGCACTTACTAATGTAGTCAGGGGAGAAATGTTCCTTCTCAAAACCTGTTAAACCTCAAATGTCTTTGCAGTGTTTTGACAATAGTCAGTGGTCACTTCGCAGGTCATTCATGTTTTGTTTGACACAAGCAGGTTCATTCTTCCTGCTTTTCTTAATTTCTAAGGGTTGTTTCTCTACATTCTTCGCTTGGTCTTAAGGTCTTTGCCCATAGTTTTAACATTTCTTTGGGACTGCGTTTGTGGACCAGCAGGATGGTGTGGTGGGCACAGGGCTCCTTTGCTTCCTCAGCATTAAGGTCAAAAGTGAGAAAGGCTGGGTGGTTGATGGGGATGACCCCCAGCCTTTGAAGGCACATCCCCACATAAACATCATCAATAGGGAACAGATGAACTCTCCTGGACACCTGGAGAAGCCTGGGAACCAGAGCACCAGAGTAGACCACCCCTCCTCCACCTGGATATGTCGGGTACATGCCCTTATAGAAACCTTCAGGGATGTAATACTTGTTGTTTTCCAAGCGCAGGGGGAATGCAGAGGTGATAATGTCCCCAACAACAAAATCCTCCATTTTCTTGGTGTGCCCATGTCTTTTTAAGTGAAGCTTTTCCTGGTTCTCCAAGTAGTCCAGGAGAGCAGGCGTACTCACAAAGACATCGTCATCACCCTTTAACACAAACCGGGCATTCTGGCAGTGCTTGGAGAACCAGTCCCAGAACAGTACGTCCTTCAGCGTCAGGTTAAAGAAAGTGTCCATGAAGTCCCACAGTATAATGTCATCATACAGTTCACTCTCTTTTTTAATACCTTCACTCAGTTCTTCATCAGTCTTGCCCAAGAGAAAAACCCTGCGCACTAGTCCTCCTTTCCCCACCTGCCCCTTCAGCAGGCCTGAATACCCCCATGTCATCCTGATGGCTTGGCGGTTATGGAAGTTAGGCACCTGTGACTTAATGGCCAGCAGCAACATTGGAGCCTCTTTTGTTTTGGCACACAATCCTGCCTGGTCAATGAGTAGTGGGTAGCCTCTACAGTGCATAGAAATGATAAACTTCTGTATCTGAAGTGGCTGAGTGAAATAATCTGAGGTTCTCCACATCCTTTCATAGTTTCGAAAGCATCCATTTTGGTTCAGTGATGTGATTTTATGTTTACGGGAGATGTTTCCTGAGGCCTGAAGGATGGGGTTATGCTGGCGGTCCATGACATGCTGGATTAGGTTCCAAAATGCTGCTTTGTTCAGGCCCTGTCTCCAAAAGGGTTGAACTGGGTAGGAGGCCAGCATGCTGGAATTAGCGGTCCCTGTAGCTACAAAGAGTCCATTTGGCAGTTGAGAGCTGATAATTTGTCCATCGGATGGGTAGGTGTGTGCCATGGCTAAACATAAAGCCAATGATATGTAGATGATAAGGCATCCAAGTAGTATACATGGTGTACATATGCAGAGCAGGATCCGGCGGCGATATCTCCACAGACATTTGGCCATTGCCCTGAGCAACATGAAAGAAAAAATTAATTACAAACTTTTCCTTTTCAATGTAAAGGATAAGTCATTGTTTCCCAGACCAGTCTTCGAGGAACCCAGATACTTCACAGTTTCGCCCACTCCCAGCCCCCAACACAGTGATACTAGTTATTGTGTTCATGATTGGGAGCTGGGAGACAACAAAATGTGGTTCACCTGGTGTACCCGTATTTAGAAACACTGGGTTAAAGGTAGTCATAGAGATATTTATGGGCAAATTAAAGATTAGATTATGTTTATGAGAATCAAAAAACAGATTTACCTCTAGCACACTGTAATATTATGAGGAGACACAACTATCTACAGAAACATAACGCCATGGTTCTCAAAATGGGGACTGGGGACCCCCAATCCACCATTATCGAGGTTATTATACACTCAACAGTTACTTTAATAGGTAGACCTATCTAATCAAACAATTATGTGGCAGTAGTGCAATGCATAAGATCATGGAGATATAGGTCAAGAGACTAAGTTAATGCTCACACCAAACATCAGAATGGGGAAAATTTGTGATCTCAGTGACTGTCATTGTGACTGTTGGTGCCAAATGCGCGGGTTTGAGTATTCCAGAAACTCCTGATCCCCTGGGATTTTCATGCACAACAGTCTCTATTGGAAAAAGACCAGGCAATATTTTTCCAATCTTCAGCTGCCCTGTTTCGGTGATCCTGTGCCCACTGTAGCCTCAGATTCTTGGCTGACAGGAGCGGAACCTGATGTGGTCTTCTGCTGTTATAGCCCATCTGCTTCAAGGTTTGATGTGTTGTGCATTCTGAGACACTTTTCGGCTCATTGTTGTTGTAAAGAGTTACCGTAGCCTTCCTACCCGATGTCATCAATAAGGCTACGGCAGAACTGTCGCTTACTGGATTTTTTTTTTTTTCATTTTAATCATTCTGTATAAACTCTAGAGACTATTGTGTGTGGAAGTCACAGGTGACAGATCAGCACAGGTTATCCCAATTCTGATGTGTGAATATAAACGTTAACTGAATCTCTTGTCCTGTATCAGCATGATTTTATGCTGATTGGATAATTGCATGAATGAGCAGGTGTACATGAGTGTATATATTATGGAGTTGCTATAGTTATTAGCCTGTCTGACTGATTACTTGAATCGAACAGGTTTAATCCAAACCTCAATAACTCAAAAACAAGTTGGTCTATAACTATCTCAAATTGAACCTACTGTGTCTGGTCAGTAGAAAGTGCAAGAATAAAATAACTCTATTGTAGTGAAATTTACTCAAGAAAAGTGTGGTAACAATTTCCACACAGATCTTAGTACAGTTAACTAAGCATATTTTAATTAAGGCTTACATGGGACCAAGGATTATTCTCCTAAAAAAATGATTAACGTAACACAATTTTCTTGTTTAACAAGTACCTTTTACTCAAATACGAGTACTTCTTCACAGTTTCTAAAACCTTTATTGAGACCAACCAGAAATTATACGACTGTGAGAAAATACATTCACAGCAACCTTCGTAAACCCTAAACCGACAAAACTCAAGATGATCAGTTAAACAAGCTGTACACGCGCGCACACCATACATCGGTTCATAAACATTAGTTAAGCGTTTAACTTTAACTATTTAAATGTTTTTTTTTCCTGCTCTCATGCCATATATGTATGTATGTACCAAGAGCACCTTAAAAACCACAACAAATTCATTGTTTGTCTGCGCACACACTTGGCAAATAAAGCTAACTCTGATTCTGTTCTGCCTGAGAAACACGGAGAGAGTGGGGGTAGAAAAAAAACTTTACCGAAACTCTTCATCTTTCAAAACATTTCATAATACAATAGCCTTAGGCCTTAAAGCTGACATAAAACAGGAAATAACCATAACGCCCAAAATTTAATCAGTTTAAAGTTCATATTTGAATACATATGCATACGTAAAATCATATGCAAATCGAGTTGGAAAAACCACGCCCCCAATTTAGTATGTCATTGGTTAAGCATCACTTCAGAAAACATTACTGCTTATTTTCTAGTTTTGTGAGCATTTGCCTACAAAACCCAGTAAAATGTGGAAAACACACTTTGGATTTTAGCCTCATATTTACATGAATTGATTTAGTACATAACTTTTACGTAGCATTTACGTAATATGTTTTTTTTTAACGCAAAAAGTCCAAAATGTTTGAGAACCGCTGCTGTAATGGACCCGGTAATATGAACGCAGTAACGTTACAGGCAGTTAAAAAAAAAAACAAACAAAAAAAATTTTTTTTGTTTATTTTTTCCGATTCCTTTCATTTTCTAAGTAAAATAGCTAACACAGCACCTAAAGGCTGAACAGCAGGTAAACAGATACACAGCGCGCTTTAAAGCGCCTCACCTGAAACAGTCCGAGGTCCTCTCGTCGTCTACACTTACAAACTCCTTGCCAGTGTCGTCATTAAATTAAATCAAACAAAAAGAGGTTACTGTCTTTCGAAGAGGCTATAAATAAAAATAATGAAGTGAATTTTATACGCTCTTTGAGATAATACAAACAATCAGCTCGCGTTTTCCGGAGCACGCGACACTACCGCGTGCAAATCCTTCTGAGAGGAACGCGCGTGGCAGTAAATCCTGATCAGTAAAAACCGGAACAGCATGAAAGTGCAGCCGAAGGGGCGACGATTAGGCGACGATTCACTGAAGACCAGTTCAATACTAAAAACGTGGTGTTGTGTGTTTTTTAGAGAGTATAGACACTGACAAACTGGTGGCGATTTAAAAATTTTTTTTTGGATAATTTGATAATTGAAGAGTTTCCAGTAACAGAATCTCCCTACAGTTATAACTAACAGTGATTACACATGGTTTGAGTAACTTTAGCAACGTCCTTACTATTCAAATGATTATTTTTCTTCCTATCATGAACTGGTCAATTGTTCTTTAATTGTTCAAATGCTGCCCTCAATTCAGTAGAAAAAAAAAATCACTGGCCTCATTAACGTAGTTTTAGACCTACATATTAACTTTAGTGGGGGTCACAATGGCCTCGCACCTTCAGGGTTAGGGGTTCGAATCCCGTCTCCGCCCTGTGTGTGCAGAGCTTGCAGGTTCTCCCTGTGCTTCAGGGGTTTCCTCTGAGTACTCTGGTTTTCTCCCTCAGTCCAAAGACATATGTTGTAGCAGACAAATTGTCCGTAGAGTGTGAATGGGTGTGTGCGATTGTGTCCTGCGATGGGTCGGACCCCGTCCAGGGTGTCGCTCGCCTTGTGCTCCGAGTCTCCTGGGATAGGCTCCAGGCTCCCTGTGACGCTGTGTAGGATAAGCGGTACAGAGAATGGGTGGATGGATGGATGGATGGATATTAACTTTAGTATTGATCATTAATGAGACTACAAATCTTGACATCTTGGGAATAATGTAAATGTGAGGACTTTTCGTGCATAAAGTTGATTATACCTTACATACATATAATTTCTTCCCTCTATGAATAAGTACCTTGATTTTTTTTTGTACAAGTAATATTTTCGTTATTTCTGCATCTTTGGTAGGCGGATATGGCGGCTTAGTGGTTCACGTATTTGCCTCACACATCCTTGGGTGGGGGTTCGATTCCTGCCCCCACCCTGCGTGTGTGTAGTATGCATGTTCTCTCCACGCTTCGTGGGTTTTCTCCAGGTACACCAGTTTCCTCCCTCAGTCTAAAGACATGTAGACTGTAGGCTGATTGGCATCTCTAAATTGTCTGTAATGTGTGTTGGATTGTGCCCTGCAACCAGTTGGCACCCCATCCAGTGTGTCCCTGGTCTTATGCCCCAAGTCCTGTGGAATAGGCTCCAGGCTCCCCACAACCCTGTATAGGATAAGCAGTGCAGAGGATGGATGGATATTTGGCAAATAATAAGCTTGCATGCAGGTCTTATCAAACCTGAAAATATTTAGTTGAAATTGTTTTAGTATCAGTACAATTGTGTTGAATTATATTGATATTGGTTATCTTTTTTTATATCTAAGTGCTAAGTAAGAATTCATATGACCAACTGTTTAAAAAATCGTATCTTAATCTATACAATAAATAAAAGTCAACCACATGTATTAGTTTGTTTCTCTATAGCAATGTGTCTTTTAGCAGCAATTCAGTATAGTGGAGTACCTATTTCTTGTAATGCTTGCAAAAGAAATTCTGAGAGACTTCAATGGGAAATAAATAATGTCTTGTCAGATGAGCTCAAATTTTGTTTCAGTTTGGAACTTTCAAGCTAAAATCTATACGTTCAATAAAAGTCCAATTTTTAGCTATCTGATTTTTTTTCTTTCACATCATTGTAGAAACAATACTATTTAGATGTGTATAGGTGAGAGACTTTATTAAAAAAAAAAAAAAATCAATAGATCCCTTGTACAGGTCATGCTGCATTCATTTCTTTCATGTTGAGCTCTGTCATTAAAACATAAGCTGTTCAAATAATGAAAATAAATTTCCATCATAAAATACCAGGTCTCGTGTCAACAACCATATGCCAGTTTGTTTCTCTAAAGCAATATGTCTTTTGGCAGCAATTCAGAATAGTTGAGTACCTACCTTTCTTGAAATGTTTGCAGAGAGACTTTGCTGGAAAATGAGTAATGTCTTGTAGGAAAAATAATTAGCAGCGCTGAATTAATCTAAATGAATGGACACTTCAATTCATGAAAAGCAAATACACATTACATAAATATGACAAATTAGTTTTTTTTTTAAAATGGTAGGAATAAAGATTTATTTTTTTTCCATATGAACAAGTGGTTTGATTTTTGTACAAGTACTATTTTCTGAGAAAACTTGCAAAAATTTCTAGCATATTCCAAGTCAAGAATGGGCATGAAAAAAAAGGGGATTTATTGCTGGATGTCAAAATGAAAAGTACACTTTCACCGCGTGAAGACAACTCGGTTGCTGCGTTTACCATGCACCCATCTACCAGAACCACTAGGACATGCAGAAAAAGGGAAGCCTCGACAGGCAGACAGAGGAAGAACAGAACAAGAGAAGAGAGAGAGAAAGGAAGAAAATCTGTGAGTCAGGAGAAGCTTTGGATGAATGTGTGGGAGTGTATTTGGATGTGACGACACAGTGTATGTTACATGGATACAGGTGTGTAAGTGGGTGTGTTTGTGTGTGCATAGGGAATTTTGGGTGTGTAAGCTTTCTGGATGGAGTGTTTTTGAGGTTTTGGGCGAGTGAGAAACTGAAAAAAAGAGGTCATTTCACAATCCGTTCGCTTAAAGTAGCACGCCCAAACCTGCATTGCTAATAGCAAGTCCCCAGCTTGCATACAAACACGACCAAAGAGAGAGGGGGCAGCAGAAAAAGCACTTTAAAATGTCAGGTCATCACAGACTTTCTACAGGTTTCACAAATGAGCAAAAATAGCCAGTGGTATCATTCTCAGAGTTTTGGATCAGGTCTGAGAGTGAGAAGTGCTTATGGAACATGTGGTTTTTGGATGGGAAGTCCTGAGACACATAGCGGCTTTAAGCTGCTGGCATAGGAACAGGGGCGTGTGAGCTAATGGGATATGTCGATCCATGTAGGCTAGAATCAGGCTGGATTGGTTCATCTGCAGGCGGCACCACTGCCAAAAACTACACATGGAAGGAGGGTACAGTGCAATGAGCTCATCTCGCCACCGGGTAGTGGCAAAGTCACCACTGTGTCTTTCTCCGTTCTTTTAAAGCCAAGATAATGGAAACAGAGTGTCAGAGCTCCCCTATGACAAAACCCATCAGAGAGATCACACTTAGATACAAACACACACCCAAACCTTTAGACTAGTGCCTGTTACACTCAAGCGCACAACACGCAGGTGCACACAGGCAAAATCAAACAGATACAGGCTGACTGAGCCTAGCATTCACATGCACACACAGAGAGCACAACACTCAAACACACACAAATACATACACAGTCCCCCTCTCTTACATACAGTAGAGTAAACACATTCATTGGACGTACACACACACTGCCATGTTGAAAACCCTGAACACCGGGGCAGGTACCATGACCAGGTACAATGCCCTATGAACACCTGCAGACCTGCAAATAACATATGATAACCAGTGGGGGGAAAAAATAAAGCAGTAGAATGTCTACACAAACAGACCATTTCCTGTCTCAAACAGCAAACAGCATGTCCATGGTGATTGTATATATGCCTTGGGAAAATGACCAGTATGTGAACCCCTACTCATGTAAACAAACATCTTACATAAAAGTGATTCCCATATTGCATGATGTCAGAATTAGATCACAGTTCAAATGGGGAGATCCTGAACAAACAAACCAAAAAGAAAACAAGAAAAAAAAAACATGTCTATATAAAACCCAGGAGTCCATTTTAAGAAAGGCTACAAAAAACTCAACGGAACCTCCCTCATCGGCATACAGCAAAAGGCACCACAATATTATTCTATTTCTAAGTTGTGAAAAAATTGGCACGTGATTCTTCTTCGTAATGCTGTAAACCAAAGAACAGAAATTACATATAAATAGTTTCCCCCCTATAAAAAAGTCTTTGCTGCTAGCTAGTAGACAATTTTTGCTGAAATGAAAATAAATATTTCCTTTGTTTAGAATATCTGTCTGTTATATAAAATAAAAAATATTTCTTATAGGTGCAGGTCTATAGCATATATCATTTTTTTTCTCTCTCTCTCCTAGATATGTTGTTTCACTGTCCTCGTCACTGCTCTTTGTTTAAAGGGGTGCATTGTCCGGTTTGGACCGTGACTGTGACAGTTTGTTTGTGTGTGTGTTTGAGCGTGACGTGCCGCGCGCTGTACTGCTGTACGTCCGCGTGTCGTTGGGCCGGTAGATAGTGGCCGGCTCGTTGTTCATGCTCATGTTCTGCATGCTGAGGAAAGGTGTGCTCTCACCATGCCCCAGCTCCCCCAGCTCCTCCTCCTCCTCCTCCCACTCGCTGTCCGACAGGCAACTCTGCGAGCTGTAGTCCCTTGGCCCCTTGGCACGCTGGGAAACGTGTCCATTGAGGCGTGACCTCCTGTGCCAGCGGCGCCCGCTGCCACTCTTTTTGGGCCGTTCACGGGACGACATGTACTCCTGTGTTGTCTCGTAGTCCTCATCATCCGCGAAGCGGTATGGGCTGGACGGGAGAGAGCCAGTCCCCTCACTGTGGTACGGGTTACGTGCACGGCGTGGCCGGCGTAAGAGTGGCTGATCATCGCCGGGTGAGTAAGAACCTACAGCCGGTGGTAGAGACAGTGCATGGCTGGCATTGGGTGTTGTGATCTGGAAGGTAGGCACCTGCTGGGGCAGTGAGGAGGAGTGGAAGTCCACTGGAGACAGACGTGCCGGCGTGGTGAGTGCTGACACATACCTGGGGAGAGGAGAGGAGAGGAGAGGAGAGGAGAGGAGAGGAGAGCAAGGGGAAGCAAGGGGAGGTCAATGGAAGCAAATAGAAGGGAAGTGAAAGGGAAGTAAAGTAAAGGGAAAAGAGGAGAGAAAAGGAAAGGAGGAGAATGGAAAGGAAAGGACAGGAAAAGAAATGGAAGGGAAGTGAAGAGAAGATAAAGGAAGGGAAGAGAATGGAAAGGAAGGAATAGGAAGGACATATTTCTTTTTAGATGGCCACATCTCTCTATAGATTTACTCATATACCAGTGATGTAGTACTTGAATTAAGCTTTATATATGACTTGAGACTTATGGGACCCCAGCTTTGATTGTGATTTGGAGTTGAACTATATTTTGCATGCTCTGATGTGTGAATAGCCTACATAAATAATTATTGATCTGGACTTGGACCTGAGCTGAAAATTAACTGTAGACTTGACTTACGTGTAAGGGTGAGAGGGCTTAAACTTGACGTTGAGTGCCTGGACTACCATGCTCACGTTCACGTTATAAAACTTATTTTTTTCCATATGCTAATGCACACTATCATGCTTCAACACTACTTTTAAATGACTCTCTGAAGTTAATTCTTAAAAAAAAAATTCACTCAGGAAAAGCAACATTTGAAGTCTGTAAAGTAGTGCCATTCATGTCATCATGACTTCATGACCCCATTCCCATGTTCTACATGTTCTACATGTTCCCACCTCCCCTCTCCATCACCTGTCGCTGTGAGGTGAGTCCCGCAGAGAGTCGAATGAGTCTCCGTACTGCAGGGGGCTCCGTGCAGGCTCAGAATAGCCACAGTGCGCTGCATGCCGAGCAATACATGCTGGACTGCTGCATTTACTGGTGCCCACTGAGGAAGAGAGTGCCCCCGAGTGGCAGTCCAAGTTCATGCTGTCTGACCTCTCCATACTCCATGTCCTCTCCTCATGCCTGTGGGATTCAGGATATTTTAACATCGGGGTAATTCAAGAGGAGGCTTAGAGATAAAAAGGAAGACACAGTAGAACCCCAAAGTAACTGTTTAGTTTGAAGAGAAATTGTAATTTATCTGGATATCGTGTTTGTAAACAGTTTAGCTATTCTCTAAATCTGTTGCAATGCCATACATTTCATTCAAATGGCAAAATGTACGCTCGTAACAGGCAGTATTAAATAAATACTCCAGCATTTCTTTTTAACCTAATCTCCAAATCTGTATAAGATTTCATTTCAGGTACAGGACTACTTTTTCAGATAGAGGAATTTGTGGCAATGTATTATATAGCTGTATGACTCTGATTATGCATAGATATCACAAAACCGTAGGGAAGATACAGTATATTTAATCGGAATTCATTTTTTTGAAAGTTGGTTATATAAAAGCGACATAAATATTTGGAACGACTTTAGCTTATGTCTGCGTCATTCTAAAGCCTTATACATTTGCAGACAAAATGTAACAGACATCTATTATAAGTGCGTTTTTCTTTTTATTAAATGATGTTTCTGCCGTTTTCTCAATTCAGGGAAACATGTTGGGATTATTCTGTGTCTGTGGTACTCATACAGATGCAACAAAGGCACTGAACAGAGATGAGCTGTGAAACACTGAGTCCTGATTTCTCTTAATGACATAATTAAACACCTGTTAATGAAGCAGTTATCTACGCTAACCATCTTCACATATATTCATGCAAAAATAATTCAACCTTGTTTGAGAACTAGTTTTACACAGTTGTTTTAGTTTTTATAATTGATGGAAAAGCCTCTTAGCACTGGACTTTATGAGCTTCCTGTAGATAGAGAAAAGATGGTGAGGAGACAGATGGTGAAGTTGTGATGTGGGTGGATATATGTATGAGGTACCTGCAGAATGGATAAATAGGGAGATAGATAGCTACAGTTTGATAGGCAGGGTCTATACCGGTGACTGGAAGCGTGGGTGGCAGTAGAGGAGTGGTGGGACCGTGAGGACATCCGGCTGCCCGAGAAGTTGCCTGATGTCTCTGTTCCATGTCGTATCACTCGCTCGGTGGCTGGAGCATTCTTAGAGATATACTGCAACACAGACAGATGTAAGATGAGATATGGGTTTTTTACATAAGAGTTTTAGGTGCTATAGCTTCATATAGAACATATGCACTGTGTATGGCTATAAAAATTCACAGATACACACATAACTAAGAGTCAAATTCCTTATTTTATCTCAAACAGAAAGACAAAACGCAAACTCAGGTGGTAGTGATAAAGGAAAAGAAGGACTGGGCCAGTAGAGGAAAGATTGGTAGGTTGAATCTGATTAGTGTGGAAATTACAATCATTATAATATTTATAACTTATATTTATCATTATAATATCCCTGGCCAAAGTGTACACATTTTTCAGAATCTTATAAGATAAAAATCTTCAATTTTTTTTTTGCTTTTGTTATGTGAAAACTCCATGGTATTTTTTGAACACCCACATTTCAAGGTCAGTCAAATCCTGGCGAAAAAAAAACGGAAACCCAGTCATACAGTATTTCCTGCCTGAATATTATATTGCGTTTGAAGGTTTGTGACTTTATATTTGTGTCTGTCTCTTATGTGTTGAATGACACACGTTCATTGAATGCAGCATTTGCAATAATCTTAAATGAGTGTTAACATGATTATGATTAATCAACATGTAGACCACCAAAGTACCATCAACACCGCACCTTAAGCAAAGTGGTTTTAGGAAAATGTGACCATAGAGCACTTTTGAAAGGCAACGTAAGTCGTCTGAGGTTTTGTAGTATGTGAGGACATACATGAGCTTTAGTGGAACGATTTGCATCCAATTTAAAGATTTGAAGTAATGATTCACACTCACATCGACCATAGGGATCTCCTCTGGACCAGGACCAGGCCCTGGGTGGTTGGGTCCATTGGCCAGCATACGATTGGGGTGTTCTACACACATGTTCTGGTGCAGATGGCTTTGCATCTTCTTCCTCTGTTTCCTGCAGAGATATTATTGTTCTGGAGCATTTCTTCATCCATAAACCAGTATCACAAAAAAGATCTAAAGAGGGCTACATTGTCAGAGCAGACAAGTAGAAGAATATGTGATTTGTCATATTCTTTCCATTTATGTTCATTAATATTTACTGAATGCAACTTTTGCAGAGGCTTCAGTAAAGTTTTATACTTTAAGATGCTCATAGAAACTCTTAAAGTTGAGGTTATCAGAACGAGGTCCTTGACAAAAAGCCATGATATTATTGTTTTTTAAATGATGTTACAGTGGTAGACCACACTATTTACTATCTAAGTACTGCTAAAGCTGTTAGAGTACAATTTAAACCTCAATAATTTAAAAACAAATATAAAAAAATGTCACCTTAAATCTGTGATTTTTTTCTAAAATGAGGAAAAGTGCTGTTAATATGTTTGTATCTATGTTTTAGCACAATGTAAGTGCTTTTAGTTCTGTGGGTGAAAAGATCAGGAATAAAAAGCTCTAATAGCTCCAATACATATGATAACAGTATTATATTCATAAAATTGCTGTGGCCATAAGGTCTGCAGAATGTTTCACAATCCAAAATCTTTCCAACATTACATTTTAGTTGGCTCCAAATAGTTTGATATCACAGATCATGTTTTACAGATAGTCCTCCTCTGTGTGCCTTAGTTAACAATACTACTTTGAAACTAAGACTAAGCTTGGCCAATATCCAGACAATCAAGTACAAAAGTTATACCGAGTTCCGTTTTCCAGCATTAGCAACCACTTTCATGAGTGCAGAGCTTTTTTCTCTGGACTTACTTGGTTTTGCAGTACGCAACGACACACACGATGCCAACCACCAGCAGAGCCACGCAAATGCCTGTTATTGTCAGTACCCGCTTTTGGTACAGTTCTTCTGCCTCTGAATAAGTGAGAAAAACAAACACACACAGATACACACACACACACACACACACACACACACACACACACACACACACACACACACACACACTCTGAATCAGTGGCAGACATGCCATAGAACCCTTTAGTTTGATCCGATTACCCTAAGCTGATTACTCTGTATAAGATTTCTTCAGAATAAATAATAATTGAACAATTTGGAATATACAAGAACTGATAGATCAAGCAGTATGCCTTGTGACTTAACGATCAAATAGTACAGCAAATAGACACTGATCGATGACAAACAGCTCTATGAACTCATTGGGACCTCAGGGTGATCTTATAACCACGCTATTAGAAAAGACCATTTTAAAACTCTATGGCAGGTTCTTGCATTTTCAGAGCCGATTATGCTAAAGCAGTCTAAAAGTTCTTGGATCCTTGTGTAATGGCACTAAATAAGCCAAACTTAGAAAACAATAACATTGCAATTTCTCTGGGGAGTGTTCATAAACGGAGGACTCTGCCTCTCCTGCAGTCCCAATAATACATTGGGCTACAGACATCATAAGTGAAAGATAAATGGAAGACAAAGCAGTGTAAGCTTTAATTTTTTTTCACAGTACATGCCTGTAAAGTAGGGTTAAAACACACAAACAGCATTTTTTTTTAATAATGCACAGGGAGAGGGTTGTTCATAAAACTGTGTTGTACTGTATCAAACTTATTAATGCAGGTAAACCTAGTTTAAGTCTTGATATATTCTATATGGTCAGATAGTTATGTCCTCTATATGACCCCGAAGTGCAATTTCTAGCATTCTGACATTCCTAAGCAAAAAAATGGCTTTATGAAGACCCTCTACAAAGGTGCAGCGAAGACATTTTTTGGTCTGGCGTTAAACCTGAGGCCCCAGAGGGCAGGCGATGACCACAATGACAAAGGAGAAAACACAGAACATGGAGAGGGAGAACAAGAGAGAGGACAAGAGCTCTGAGAAGAAGGAAGTGACCAACAGCAGGGAAGTGAGGGGGGTGAGTGTGAAAAAAGGAGGAGGGATGATGTCGGGGTACGCGGTGCCCAGGTCAAATGTTGAAACTTCATCTGATATCGCATTGCATGCTTGTTACAGGAAGCGAATAACACAGAGGAATAAAAGTTAATACTATTCAGGAAGCTTGTTAATATCTAAATATCTATCATACTCATTCGTCTTTTATTTAGGTGATAGTCTACTTGTTATTAATGGCCCATAATAAAAAACCTTCTACTTTTGGCTACATTAATCTGTCAAATTTTTTGTGGATAATTCCAAGTCTTGTAGCAGACAGTGGTAAGAGTAGAGATGATCTTTTCACTATCAGATGTGTACTTTACGTTAACAATAGATTTCTACAAAAATCAATATTTTACTTAAGCTCTTACTATAAATCTGCATAAATGGACATATTACAGTACTTTAAATGTATTTGCATAATACAATTTACTGTGCTTAAAACGACGTTGTCTTCATCGGTACTTCAATGGATCATTGCAGGTATAAGGTTCTGATATGGCACAGAGAAAGGAGACTGATGTGACCTTATATACGCCTTAAAACTAAGAGTCAAACAAATAATAGTTCCATACCCATAATTTCAATTCCAAGATGCTCTGCCAATGCAGAAAGTTGACAATGTAAAGAAAGAAAAAAAAGAAAAAACAGGTTTCAGATAAAGATGTCCACTTGTTCAGATCGATGGGTCAAAAATGCTAAAGTATTATGTTTCTGTTTGCTTCAAGACACTGACGTGAAGGAGTGTAAGTTCCAGTAACAGACAGACAATGCAGACATACTGTGGCCAACTCCATTTTCCCCATTAAAAAACAAATTCTTATAATATTTAAGTGCACAGATGCATGCAGACACACAGACAGGCACAAAAATTACTGTTATATTTACTAAATTCCTGGGGTTTTAGTAAACGTATAAGAAAATAGAATAAAATATAAATGAAATCATATATATTTTTTTTTTTAAAAAAAGGAAAGAAAAGAACTGCTACTGTCTAACACATAGTCGAGTACAGATGAGTGAAGACATGGAGAATATGGCTTCAATTCATTTATAGGCAAACAATAAAATGGGTTTGTTTATTTACAGCTTTTACTTACTATACTCAAAATGCTACTCAACTTGACTAGCACTAATTTCCATGTGTGGAGGTTTCATATAGCACGATAGCATGCAATATTCTTTTGATTAGCTATGGACGGGTTTAACCAGTGAGTGGTATTAATCAGATATGCTCGTTGTTAAAGGTTAGAGGTCATGCATCATGCCTTTGGCCTCATAACACACAACACATTACACCATTCCCATGTTAATAAGATTAGCTTTCATATGGATTCTCAAAAACTCGTGTGACTCATTTTACTCTGTATCACTCAATAACGAAAAATATTTGTGCTATATCAATCAACTCCAGACAGATTCCTTCTGACAAAATGACGTCTTCCGAACGTGACGCGAAAAGACAAAACGCTGCCATTCTATTATAAAGCATGCTACAAATGTGTCATTTGGCTCTCTCTCCTACTGTGCTACAGTTTAAGGATCTTTCACAATAAATTTTAATAAATGGAAAAAGTAAACCTCTCACTTGGCTTCAGTTCTCATCTCATCTCATCTGCATTTTAGATGTACCTGATGAGTCAAATCAACAAAACAACAGAATGGAGATACAGTAAGGAGTGAAAAGACACGGAGAAACACAAAGTCATCGTGCATTCACCTCATACGCAGCATGCAGCTTGTAAGCAGACAGTCGGACAGACAGGCACACAGACAGACAGACAGACAGACAGACAGACAGGAAGAAGAAATGGACATACTGTAGAAACTGGCCATAACGGAGGTTTGACAGCGATCACCATTATAGTCATTTGGACACCTGATGGAGGGAAAACAAACCCACAAAAGGGAGAAGGAGGGAACAAGAGGAAGGGAGGAGGAGAGGAGAGGAGAGGAGAGGAGGCAGGGGAGAGGAGCAGACACATAACGGGCAGGGGGAGAGAGGAGAAAGGGAGTAGAGAAAGAGAGAGAGAGTGAGAAAGGGAGCAGAGAAACACCAAATTAGAACAACAAGAGCACAGCCCGCAGGCAAAGTAGTTCTGCTTGATGATGTGAAGATCACTGTGGGATTTAAAGAAAGACCTGTGGAGGGAGTCTGGGAGTGGGAAGACTCATTTTAGTCCATGTCAATAAACACATTTTCAGAAGAGCAGGTGTCACAGTAGTGGCTCAGATTGTCCTTGTTTGACCATTCAGAAATCTCATGAGCTTCTAGACTGTTCCATGCTGCAGTTTCAGTCTGGCACAGCTTCAAGTGTGCAAGTTTATCACAGCATTACTTTTTTTCCTTCTTAAATGACCACGGAACACGTAATCCATCAAAAATAAACTCAGAACATTTCTACATATATGAGCTCATAAAAAATGCCAAGATCCATGAATATTTATATACATGTCCTCTTTCCATCTAAGCCTAGCCCCTGTCCCTCACTTGCCTGTTTATGCTGTGCTGAAGCTACATTTTGGAAATACAACTGCTTGTCTGAACCTCAGGCTGTTTCGGAGTCCAAACCAGAACACTGCTTCACCAAAAGTATCAGTATTGAGGTATCAGAACAGTAAGATCACTTATTGGTTTAAATGACATTGCTTGTTGCTACTCTTCAAATGTACTGTGTTTTACTGCTCTGTGGAAAGGCCATGAAAAGTTTATTTTATACATGCTCTTTATTTATGTAATTTTACTTCTCAAATGAATTTTTTCATTCATTTGTGCTTGAGCAGTTCACTAGCCAGCTAGCTAACTGCTAGTAAGCTAGTTTGCAATTGTCCAAAATTTCTGAATAACTGAATATGAATTTGGATTGCCGTATTCACATATCTGAATATTAATGTGCACTGCCATATTAACAGTAGTCAAACCTCTTAAAATATACCATAACTACCACAATTGTCTTCATTATTAATATTAGCTCATTTGACTAGCTATCTTGGAATGCTGGTCTTGTAGCTAAAAGTTTTCAGTTACCAGATTACTATTGCTCAGTTATCAGCATTTAAGAGGTTTAAGATCACAAGCACATAAGTAGCACTATCCAAATCAGTTTTATATAAAAGACTCAGAAACTCTCTGTTTTAAATTGAATTTACTGCCCAAACTATATAATTCAAATCAGGCATCCAAGTCTTACCCAGCTGGAAAAAAATAATAATAAAAAAAAAAAAAAAAAAAAATATATATATATATATATATATATATATATA
>CM074951.1:19522511-19534229 GCA_037577455.1 Pangasius macronema | reverse complement strand
AAAAAAAAAAAAAAAATATATATATATATATATATATATATATATATATATATATATATATATATATATATATATATTAAAAAAAACATTTAATGTCCTCTTAACAGTGGTTTGGTCCAATAGATCCAATAGATTGGTCCAATAGATCCAATAGATTTTAAAGAATCTTGCTCAATGCATTTTTGGCAGTATTGATGGTCTAAACTTCAGAGGTATCAGAAATTATGGGGTGTTTTTTTTTGTTTTAAAATGGAATGCAATCCGAGGAAAGGGTCCCACTGACGTAACATGGTTCACCAATATACTACACTTAGCCTTCCTCATAAACTTCCAATTATGCAGTCTGCATTTAAGCCAGAAACCAGTATAACTTTAATATGATAAAGACATCAGAATATGCTTTAGAGGAAAATAAATTCCCTAAAAGCTGTGCAATGATGCCAAAAAGCCTCGGCTTTTTGGGAGCTTCTACAATTTATGTACTGTGAGTTTCTAAAAGCACAGAATCCCCCCCCTCACCCCATTCTTTCATTCTTCAGAATTTACTGCAGAGGTCAATGGGACTGCTGCATTTAATTTGGCTCCGGCGTTGCTGACGCACATACGCACATGGATGATAGTGCTTGTGGTTGGTTATTCGCATGCACACATTTTTGAAGGTAAACTTTTAGGGTGACCCTCTCAGAATTACCACTGCATTGCACACAAAGAATAAAGGTCATCTAGAGAGTAAGCATCTATGCAAGCCTATGCAAACCATTCTCCAAGGCATGAAGCGTATATATCAAATCAGAATATTGCTCTTCTTAAATACATTCATTAAGCCTAAGAGCCCTGACCAGTCTAACTGCCTATGCAGTGAATAAGGAATATTGATTCTACAGTAGAGTTAATGCGGGGCTTTCCCACAGAGACCCTGCACTTAATCACAGACCACAATAAGAGAGGATGCATCGTAAATCTGAGCCGTCTGCTCCGACATGGCCACTAAAGGCAGAGCGCTGTATCACCTTCAGCTCGCTTCCAGGCAGGGGTGACTGGAAGAAATAGGGGGTAGCAGAGAACACTGCAGACCATTCGTCTGTTTTCATCCCTTCTTTTCTCTCGTCCAGATGGGGTAGCTGATTTCGGGAGTGTCTTCTATTCTATCTCCCTCTCGAGGCCTGAAATGCAGCACTGGGCTCTATTGAACTCAGCAGTGTGTGTCTGAAGTGTCTTAAGCGCCTCTCTGAGAACACAGATATTGTCAGTGTTCCTAGCAGACCCTGAACGCTATGAGGAGAGGAAAAAAGTGTCTATTTTAAGCATCATGAAACTTCATGGTATTTTTTTGTGAACTCCCAGCGCACCCAGACATGAATGAGAGGGTCATAAAATAATAACGTAAAATAAAATAGAATAATAAAATATCCTGAAAACGGTTACTTGTATTCCTCGAGGCTGTGAAAATATGAAGGAAATTTACTTGAAATAATGACACGTTACTCATGGAATCAAATCATCACCGGTTTCATGTCCAAACAGAATGAGGAAATGTCATCACACATAACACTCGAGTCGACTGATCTGTGCAACAGTGAATCACCAAAGAGAGAGAGAGGAGGAGAAAAACACCCAGATACAACAAAAGAAGAAGTATTGGGAATCTTTGACTCATACAAGGTAAGTGAGTTATATCAGAATGCAATAGTCAAAGGATACCTGATCATTATGCGAGTTGTAAAATTAGATCAAATCTTTTGATTAACTACAATACCTGTCAAAATCTAGGGACACCTAACTTTTCAAAGTGTTTTTTTTTCTTCTCTTTTTAATAAATGACCACTTTCTTTTTTGGTTTGAACCTAAACTACTTGGAATATTATCCTGCTTACAGTTTAGCTAGGTAGCATGTAGCAAGTCTTTATATTAACAGAATGAAAATGGAGATAACACAGTTGGAGATGTCAACATTTTAGAGGCTTTGGTACAACACACTGAGCATCAAACGCTAACCAAACTTTCATAGGCTCTGCCATTTTAAGAAACATCAACTTTGTGTAACAACTTGCAAACTCAGAGCTTTCAAACTTTTGTTCAACTTGCAAAGCTTTAAATGCCACATAACTGAGCCAGTTATAAGGAATCCTCCTGCAAGCACAGTGAACTGTGCTGTTTGAAAACAGAATAAGTACACCTCAAAGGTGTGCAGCTAATTTCCGTACCTGAACAATGTAAACCGAAACCTGAAACTAACATTGTTCATTGCCTGGCAATTTAGCAAATCCTGTTTTTTTGTAAAGTGTCCTTGAAATTATAATAATTATTATGATAGTATATTATTACTATATATAATTATGATATACTTTCAAACACCTCCCTTCCTTCATAAGACCAGTCAGTGTTTGTTTCTAGGCATTCTTTGGACGTACTCTGCTGTGCCTCCTGCAGGACTTCTCAGAGGTTTGTGGAGCTGCCTGGACACCTTTCTCAAACTGTTTAATCGGACTCGTCCCAGAGCAGATTGATTGGGTTAATCAGCACTGACTCCTTTTCTCAAAAAAAGCTGGTCTCTTGTACAGCTTTGTGTTTGGCATCACTGAAACTCAAACATCACTAATAAAATTGAAAAAGGCAAGGTGCCCTCAAACTTTGACAGGCAGTGTAAGTAAAAACTACTTATTTTAACAACAAATGAACAATTATAGAATCTATAAAAACATATGACACCCATATAAGGACGATGAATAAGTAGAATCTGGCACTTTAGGATGGGTGTGACTTACTTGCAGGACAGCTGGTTTATACCGTGTATGAAATAACAGTCACCACCATTGACACAGTATGCCTTTTCCGTCTCATTGCACTTTCTGGCATGGCTGGAGCCCGGAGACAGCGTGGTAGTTACTGTGGAGAAACACACATATATAATTATCAGCATGTGTGGTAATCAGTTGTGAAACAGGATGGTACTGTTCTCACTGAGTAACGAAGATGAAGGAGTGAGTCACCACAAGCCCAAAAGCAAAAAAAAACCCCACAAAGATACCCTTGCCAAAGGCATGTCAAACAATCCATAACTCAGCTAGTTCGATGAAAAAATGGTGTTAAGATTTCTGTAATTATTCTGTATATCTTTCATATGACATGGCACTGTATTTCATAACACAATTATTCAAAAATCACAATCAAACATTTTTTCCTACAATATGGCTTCAGAACAGAAAGACACACACACACACACACACACACACACACACACAGCCCACTACAGTATATCATGACCATGCCGCAGGCTGAGCTCCACACACTGCCAAGTCATTCCAGAGCTGCCTGGCCATCAGGTCAGGGATACCACAGAATACCAGCTTCAAGCTGAGTAGTTTGGACATGAGGAGATCACATGTGGTTCAGGTATTGCCAGTGCTTGGGAAAGCCACAAGTCACAATTAAAGGGCTCTAATTTCATGCAATTCTATCTTAATGGAATAATACGGGGATACTGCTAATTCAGTTGGGCATAAGCCAATTTTTTTTTAACCTTTTTTTCACACAGTTGCTTTTTTGTGGTCAGAAACGAATGTGCCTGCACCGATAAGAGTGGACCAGTGCAAATAAAAGTGCACCATTCGAAATCTGAGATTTTCATACTGACTTTAGGCCAAAATATGAACATTTTCCTTTATAAGGAAGCCCATCTTAACAAGAACAATACACAAAGACAAAATGGTATTTTACTGAATTCAGGTGAAGTCCTGTCCCATCCAAATTCAGTATAAATAGGCTACTTCACACAGTATTAACTAAATACAATAGTATTATATTACTAGTATTTTATATTCAACAAATAAGAACAAACATCTCAGATTTGGCTACTAAACATGAAGTAGTTCATGCACTAATTAAGAATCGTATAATTCGTAGAATCGATAATATGTCTAACAAAACTAATTAAATACCAAACTTGCCAGATTTATTGCCATTGTAGTGACAAATAATTATCCATTATAAACATTATGTGATGGTTAAACACCCACAAAATTGCACTAGAAGACATAAAGCATTAAGTTAAATGTATATCAGCCATTATTTTTACCACCAAAATATTCCTATTATCAAATGTAATTAATGATACTCTGCTTTTTTTCTTTTTAAACAATTAGAACCCAACGCCATTCGGCATGCCTTCTAGTGTAGTCTAGGTCCTGTTACTAATTGATATGCCCCAATACCCTCAAAAAATATACTTCAAACAGAAGAAGGCAATCGAAGAGAAACTATTTCAGACATTTGACCTTGCTGTGACCTTGACCCTGTTTGGATCAATTCATAAATCTAATTACTTCATCTGCTGGTTACAATGATAATTCCATATAGATAATACAAACATTAAAATATTTGTTTTTGAGATATTGCTCAATCACTATCACAAGAAACTCGGATGGATGTACAGACAGACAAGTGGACACATGGACATCCTGAACTGAGCTGCAACACACCTATCAACAACTCCTGATACAGTAAAACATTAATATCAACCAACTCCATTTTGCCGTCACTCCACTCTTGCCAAGCCATCCCCTGCACTAAGGGTCACTAAAATCCCAAGGATCTGTCTGTCACAGCTACATGTGCTAACACATGCTGCAATCTTATGACTAATTGTTGTGCCACGATCATAAAAAAGGCCCTAAATCTCTATTTAGCCGTGAAGACAAATGGAGGATTATAGACAGAAACATCTTCAGTACTTCAGTGGTACATTGGGATGCACTAATTTTGGAGTGTTAAGGAACATCCCCTACAGAGGAGAGCTAATTAACCAAGCAAGGTGCTGAGACACAGGACTCCACAGAGCCCAAACCAAAAAAACATGATATGGCAGACTTATCAAATTACCAATGAGAAATATTGAAGCAAAGAACCAATCATCAAGACTACAAACACTCAAAAAACGTCAAGGCCAGTAAGAAGAAATGTTTATGGGTCAATAATACACCAGCAGACCAAGAACAAAAGTGAGGCTTTCAGTACACAGATGTGACTCCTTTTATTGTATGAGATAATGTATGTGCATCTCCTGGACTTTATACATTATCTTGTACAATAAAAGTAGTCACATCTGACACCTTTGCTCATGAACAAGATTTTCTCATTCAATCCATCAACAGACCACCTAGAATGTGTGAACATGAGTAGGATATCAAATAGCCTTACAGTCTAAAAAATGTTCCCCCTAATCTAAACAAGTCTTGTTTAAGAGTTTTTAGGATGGCAACATTTGCTAACAATTCCTAAAACTTGGTTTACCTCAGTATGTGTAAATGGCAGGAGCTGCTGGTAGAAGCTCCTTGTTTTAGGCATTCCCATCAGATTACATACATACTTACTTACTTACTTTAATGTTAATGTTATTTTGGACTGTTGCGAAACCAGATCAACAGCATCACCAATGACCATAAGAAAAATAGACATGAAGGAATGAAGAAGCAAGGCTGATTTCTTTCTAGCCCGGTCTGTAGATTTATGGAGCCTATCAGTGACAGTTGTGCCAGATGATTACACAGAGTGAAACGCCCCTAGATTTGATATCGATTTGGGCTGATATTTTTCAGCCAAGTTCACTGACAAATCTGTAACACATCATCAGCAGTGACTGAGAAGGTGTATGTGAAATCCAGTCACAGGTCTAACGAAAACGAACAATGTAGATTACTTTGTAGATTGCCGCGATCATGCATTTTTTTCAAAGTACCTTTGAAGAAGAAACTAAAAGTATTACACCATTGACAAGACCTTGTGATGTAACACATTTCTCAACCCTGTTTGATTGTAAAGCTTTTGATAGATATTGGATTTTTTTTTTTTTTTTTGCTTTCCCATCTAATATCATGACATCACTGTAAGTATCTAATATTAATTAGCAAATGAAGTCTAGTCCCAACATGGCCCCCGGAGTTACCCTGAGTATAATTTAAAAAACCCCCAAAAAACACAGGATTCACATCCAGAGAGAACCCCTGTGAACTCATAAAGTACCTGACTTTATGAGTTCACAAGTCCTACTGGCCTGATTTCCCAAAGTTACTAGCATGTCCTAATTCTGCAGGCAAGAAGCAAGCAATAATGACCAAGTGTGCTAGGATGCAGTAATGATTCTCCCGAAATATGCAGTTTATAAGCAGATTTAATATCTACTATAGTGGATCTGGTCCTGTGTTGAGCTAATTAGCTCAGATAGCTGTATGCCTTTTTTGGAGGTAAAATTGTCTTTAAAACAATGTCCAAAGTCATGACAGTTATGTAAGGGCACATAAAACTGTATTGTGTAAAGTGTATTGTGCTGAAATTGCACAGGTTATCTGTAATTGTGTTTAGGATGTAGCGTGATATACAGTATCTGTTTGGTTTTTTTGTGAGAGTGAGAGAAAGAAGATTTTGGAAAGCTTAAAGTACATTAATCTGAATCTGTAATCTGAATAATTTAGTATTACATTTTTTTTGCTAACATTTTTTTACTTGCTAAAAAATTTTTTTCAATTTTGAGACTTTTTTCAGACTGTTCATAGAGTTAGCAGAATGGCAGTGTTTTGTGCAGACTAAAGCATGAATTATTATTATTATTATTTTTAAATCACGTCACAAATTGAATTCAGTGGACTGTTTGTAAAATTTTTGTCAAGCATGTATTACTCAAGCTTAACCACTCACAAAAATGTTTAACCTAATTTGCTTACTTTTAAGTTAGAATGTGAAATTAAAGTAGGTAGCTTTTCGCTAAGTAAAAATATATTCAATTACAAAAAATCTTTTACAATGGTTACAGAGACAAATGCATGATATCTTGTAAACATGTTGATGTCTTGTTGTAAATCTACTCATGCATTAAAAGGCTTTCAATTACATTGCCAGCTATAAGAAGAGCATATCTTTGGAATGATCCTGTTTAAGATCCAGTAAGAATTAGAGAAATGGCTGATAGAAGAAGACAAACGGTCACTTGACGCTGAGGGAGAAAAGTATAAATGCATGGTGCTATTTAGGAGCACCTCAAGCTATTGTCTCAGATGAGATACGAGCTTCTATAAAAGACCATGTCATAAGTCTATCAGTGAGAAATGTTGGTGTAAAAGTTTAGAGAAATCTCAGCTGTTCAAATGTCACATTTATAGTAAGAATTCTCCAGTGAAGTAACAAGTGGATCAGCTGGATATTTCCAGGGAAACACTTTTTCCTCTGGTGTATGGAAGGAAAGGAGCTAAGGCCTGACTATGTTACCAAAGGAACTAGACTTGGAAGCCTACAGAAGTACTTTACTACCACATAATTTTATAGTAAGCAGACATTTCTACAGTATTACAACATTTGAATTTTTGTTTCTAGCACATTTTATTTACAATTCTTCTAGTTGCATGTAAAGACATCTCGTGCTGCTTCCAACAGAAAACGCGGAAATAGAAATTTATACATTCTATCAACCAAAGAACAAAAAATGCACCAAAACATAACAGAATGTGACAGAGAAAGGGAAGAAAATACACACGGCTGCCTGCTGGTGTTTTGTAGGACAAACTGTATGCTTTGATAGTGTTTAGAGTGGTTTTATTTGAAGGTATAGTATTTATATGGTATATTTATTTTGAGACATTGTTATCATGGTTTTGTTGTTTTTTGGAACTGGAATGATTGGTGCTGCCAAGCTGTATGTGAATTATGAAGAGCTGTAATGTAGAAATGGTACTTTAATTTAAACATGGGATTTAGGGGGAAAAAAGAATGAATTTAAACATAAAATTTAAGAATACATTTAAATATAGTATTGAAGGGTGAATTTAAATGTGGGTGAGTTTAAATACATTTAAACAAAATTAAACCTTTCTTTTTTTACCCCATTTTTGTCCCAATTTGGTCAATTGCATATTCCCACTCACTAGCCAGTTCTTCCATTTCAATAACAGCTACCATGTTCCATTTCCCCTGAGACACATGAAGCCAGCCACTGCATCTTTTTTTGAACTGCTGCTCATGCAATGCCACAGTGCAGCTGAACACACTCTGGACGCTCTCTACCCTCTTCTGCATACATGAGCTCATAGACACAACTTATTGACTAGCGTCATTTGATTGACAGGGGAGAGAGCATGAGCATGGGCAATTTTGCTACTTTAGACTTCCAGCCACGGATTGGCTGTTGCATCGTTGGGATTCCAATTCACAAGCTCTTGAAGATAGCGCAAACACTTTGCTGTTGCACCACTCAGGAGCCAAGAATAAACTTACAGCATCAAGGAATAAAAATGTGATATGAAGGAATACATTTTAAAACCATTTCAAGGAATAAGTGTAAATATGGTCCTGAGGAATGCTTGTTAAAAGGCTGTAATGCACCTGACTGTATCTCCTGATGCAGATGCACACAGTGAGAAACCTCCTCCCACACACAGGTGGTAGAGGCCACTCTGTCTGCAGTGACTGTGTGTGTGTATGTGTGTGTTTCATAATGATCTTAACTGTGTGTGTGTGTGTGTGTGTGTGTGAGAGAGAGAGAGAGAGAGAGAGAGAGAGAGAGAGAGAGAGAGAGAGAGAGNTGTGTGTGTGTGTGTGTGTGTGTGTGTGTGAGAGAGAGAGAGAGAGAGAGAGAGAGAGAGAGAGAGAGAATGTGCACGTTTTTGGAAGTAGCTGGTGAATAAATGAAGCAACGCAGCAGCAGGTGTGATTGGCAGGTGTGTCTCAGCAGAGCAGGGCCGTAAGTAGCTCTCAGTGCTGGACTAGCATTAGGGGAGAGACAGAACAACCTCGTCCTAATTAGCTAACGAATACATCAACACACACTGACACACAGCAGCAGAGGGAGAGAGAGAACGAGGGAGAGAGAGACCTACACACAATAACATCTCTCTACTAAAGGTCAAACCCTGTTCAAGTAGAGAATATGAAAAAAGGGAGAAGGATAGCAGTGTACAGACTTAGACTAACATCTGTGTTCAGAGAACAGAGGCCTGTAATAGGACATGTCCATGTCTATGGCGGTCTATGCAAGCAAAAACAGACAGAAAAATAAACCCAACTTTGCTTCTGTCTTTCCACTGCTTTCATTATCTGTTTGAAAACGACCCAGAATGGATTCATCATTGCAGCCTGTCTCTGTTTATGCTCTCCATTTGTACAGCCCACTCCCTGTCTCTATATTAGTTGCGGGATGGATGGGGACAGGCAGGACAGCTGTGACTCACACCCAGAGAGAGCAAAGGAGCACGAGTCATGGTGAGGGTCCATGTTGGAGCTCAACAGCATTCAGGACATTCAGCACTCTTTCACAGCAATGTCCACTCTGACAGAAGGACACAAGGGCACAGACTGCTCAGGACATATGAGGGAGGGAGAATAAGGGAGGAAGAATGGGGGAGTGGAGAGATAGAGATGGGGAAACACAAAACATAGACAAAAAGTCTTTTAGAAATAAAGGAAAGAATATTACAGACATGGAAGAGGAGGCAGATTCATGCTTACCAGAAAAGCAAACGGTACCTGCTAATGTTTATTTGTTGGGGCTGTCAAATTTCTTAAAAATGACATATTCAGATGTTAATGAGTGTCTTAATTTGAAAATGACAGAATCATTAGCAGTAGTGCTACACTGTGAGTTCATATTGCACTTCAATTTTCATATTTCAATTTTCACAAAGTGTGAAAATTGTATTTCTGTTCATTTACCCACAGAAATGTTTCATGTAGCTGGTATTTACCTACAGTTTAAATTTTTACACAATATGTTACCCGGTATTTACATAAAAATCTGCTATCTTCAGCTTGTCTTAGGCTGAATCCCAAATTGCTTCCTATTCAAAACACATGCGCACTACACATTTTATAACATAAGGGTGCTATAGAAACTACATAGTGCATATGAGCTTGCTGGAAACAATCAAATACTGTTTATTTCTGTATTCAATTGGAAAATTGATACATAACTGAAATGTGAAATGTGAAAATAAAATTTGACATAAATGACATGCTTTTACATATATCAATTGTCTCAATGGTATTTCCAAAAAGTTTAGAAAACACATGTTTTAATAGACTTACATATGATGACTAAAAGCACAACATGGGATTTTAAACATGACATTTTTGCCTTTACAAATGTAAATACACAAATTTATATTTAATACTTAAATAAAATTGTATTCGAAAAGTAAAATTTGATCTGACAGGCCTAGAGAGAGCGAAAGGGAGAGAGAGAGAGAGAGAGAGAGAGAGAGAGAGAGAGAGAGAGAGAGAGTGTGTGTGTGTGTGTGTGTGTATGTGTGTGTGTGTGTGTGTGTGTGTGTGTAGTTTTACTTGTGTGTTTGGGGGTGTGGAAATAAGATTGATGAAACACACTTGGATCTGTTTCATTCTATTTACTGCTCATTGGTCTAAAGACAAAAAGTATCCCGAGACTCCTAAAGAGACAGATGAAGAAAAGAAAGAAAACTTTCACTATCAGAATCTGTGTGTGGATTGTGTGCGTTTGAGTCAAAACGAGCTCCTTAAAACAATCCAATAGGAAAACAGATTTTAATCCAAAAGTTATCGTAAGGTTGCAAGGTGACATCAAACTAACGTTTTGATGCTGATGCAGGACAGGAAGTGACCTCAGTAAAGTTTAGTGTTTAAAATTCACTAGGTATTCAGTTGGGATGCAGGACCCAGAACATTCTGCAAAGAAGAGGAAAAACAGTGATAAAGCCTTGATTTCTTGTTATTTCAGTTATTCTCAAGCAATGACCTTCAATGTTGGTAGCATTAGAGGTTGAGTAAAGGCATTGCACCAGTTTATAATGTCTGCATTTTATGTTATTTTCAACAATCTGTCATCTATGCTCCAGAATCTTGGGGCAAATAAGAAATGCTGAGCAACTTCAGTGCAGACGCAAACTTCTTCTGCTGCTTCTTTTCATTGTTCGTTTAAAAATAACACTCAGATGATGTTTTGGTGTGATAATTAATTGATTAATTAACTGATAAATAATTAAAAACTCTATAACAACACAAGCAGTGTGGTTAAAAAGCTGACTAGACTCAGGCTTCTTGTTGTTATGGTAATTTTATCACTAAACCTAGCTCCATGTCTGCACATAACGTTGAATTAGATTGCATAGAAATGAAGATTGTCCCCTTCAACCTAAATTATTTGCCTTAATGCTACATTTGACTTGAGGTTGCAACTTGTAATTCCAGACCTCCAATCAGGAAAAGCCAAAGAAAACACCCCCTCAACTTGAAAATTCCTGCTCATCGACTTTGTTTGTTGAAAAACCTTTTCTACGCATCAGCTTTTGCTGCTGTTTTAAACTATGCAACTTTAGCTTGAAACATTTGACTGTTTTTGAGGTGAGGTTTTCTTGTTCTGTTTTTTGGCCTTGGAGTTTGTCCTTGTCACTGTCCATGTACACAAATCCAAAATTTTGAAATACTCCTCGCTGTACTTACAGAACATTTCCCACTTTGGAACTTTTGTTGTCTGATTTATGCTTAGATGTTGTGATATTCATTTCCTGATAACATATCTGTCCATTTCCCTCACTATTATCACATGATATGATCAATGAGAAATTCTTTCCATTTCGATCACCTTTTATTTTTGAAATTACAATAAAATGTTAGAATATTAATGGTTTTAATTTATTTAGTTTTTACTTGTAAAAGAGAGGAAGTTGTGGTACTGTATGAGGAAGTCAGGAGTAGCAGAGAAGT
>CM074951.1:19487739-19522411 GCA_037577455.1 Pangasius macronema | reverse complement strand
TAATAAATGAGGATATGAAGCTAGTGGGTGCAAGTGTTGAGGATGCAGAAGATAGGGATAGGTGGAGAGTGATGACCCCTGAAGGGAAAAGCAGAAAGAAGAAGAAGAAGAACCTGTAAAAATATATGGTATCAAAATTTAACTTATTGTGACACTGATATTTCCATCACAGTCTTACAAACCCCCTGCAATGCCACTGAAAATCCCTGTTGGGAAACCCTGAATTAGAAATCTGCAACTAGAAAGAATTCAGATGGGCTGGTGATTCAGATCTGCATGTAAACATAGCCAATGAAACCAGAAATTTGGCCTACCAAATATGTTGGCAGATTTGTACACCATATTTTCTCCAAAATAGGGCAACTTTAAACCTGGTCACCTTATGACAAGATAAATAGCTGAACAAAAGTTTCTGAAATAATGTAAGAGATTTGGTCCTGTATTTTTCTTTTCTTTTCTTTGCTTTTAACTACAATGTGTATTTGATTATGTTATGACTGTACTCAAAACTAAACTGACAAATCCAATTAGCTGAATATCTCAAGAACAAGAACCTGAAAGAAACACAAATTCTGACTAAATACAGAGTGGGCAACCACAATTTAGAACCTGAAAGAGGAAGACAAACTAAAACCCAAAGAACTAAGACTCTGTAAACACTGTGACTTACAGAAAGTAGAAAGAGAGGTACACTTCACCTGATCTGTCCAAAATATAACCACATTAGACTGGAATATTACCGTAAATTCACAGCCATCATCCCAAACGTCTCCTCCCCAAGCATGAGCAGAAACTGAGCTGTGTTTTAGGGGAACATGAAGGAAGTGTGCAGCTGGCAGCTCTCTCTCTCTCTCTCTCTCTCTCTCTCTCTCTCTCTCTCATATATATGTATGTATGTATGTATGTATGTATGTATGTATGTATGTGTGTGTGTGTGTGTGTGTGTGTCTGTGTCTGTAATACATCTGTTAATTTAATTAATGTCTGTTCATGTATAGTGTTTATTTTATTCGTTATTGCTTTTCTATTCCTTTATTTGCAACATTGTTAAAACAGCCATGCCAATAAAGCACACTATGAACTCGACCTTGGACTTGACTGAGTATTATCTATAAGTGATACGGTTTAGTTAAACATAAAGATCTCTGAATCTCTGATTTATTAAGTCTAAAATATTAGACTTTCAGTGACAGCAAAGAGGGCTATAATGTTTACAAGGCCTTTGGCTTTTTTGCATTTCTGGACTGATTTATTTTTTAATAATATAGCAATCCATACAAACTCAGATCTAGATATGCTTCCAACATTGTAATTTCTACAACAGCTGCAGAACCTGCTTTGTTTAGTGTTTATTGACAGAAAAACCGGTCCCAATATTTGCTGAATATTTTAAGCAATGCCTTGACCATTTATATCCATGGTTCTCAAAATGGGGTCCATAATGATTAGCCAGTATTTTTATTCAAAATAAAAAAGTGCAGTTTATATGATGCACAATTCTATGAATCTTTTAACACAGCATAAACTCTCTTTTCCTACACAATTTCCTAATGTGCATTACATTTGAATAATGAGCTATTCATGCAGAAACCAAAAGATTCCTAAATGTTCAACCTGTTCTCCAAACTGTATCTGTTGTATGAGTAAGGGAGTATGTGTGTGTGTGTGTGTGTGTGTGTTAGCCCTGAGGTGTGAGCAGCAGCTGGTTGTACTGTTGGTTGTATGCAGATTCTAGCTGACAGATTTGAAATGCTGAGCCTCTGCAGAAATATGCCTAGACAGATTTGTGTGTGTGTGTGTGTGTGTGTGTGTGTGTGTGTGTGTGTGTGTCTTTCACATTAGGAATATTTGGCAGACCCTTGGCATTCTTGTAGCAGCTAGAGTATTCCGAATCTAGAGCCCATCTGTGTTTCACATCACACCTCTCTCTCTCTCTCTCTCTCTCTCTCTCTCTCTCTCTCTCACGCATATATACACACACACACAACTAATAAGTGGCCTCTCAAGGTCACTGCTATGAGTCCATCTCCTATTCTAAGTAGTAGATGCACGCACACACACACACACACACACACACACACACACACACACACACACACACACACACACACACACACAGTCTTATTACACTATAATACTGCAGAGCTCTGCCCTAGTGACCCTCTATAGCTTGTTGCTCACTCAATTCCTCCATCCCCCATTCTTCTCTCTCTCTCTCTCTCTCTCTCTCTCTCTCTCTCTAACACACACACACACACATGGCTACTCATACAGACACAGTTTTAACCTTTAGTAGAGACTAAACTGCAGAACAGAGCGCACATTATTAATGACCCCTATTACCCCTTAGAGTGGAGGAGGCCATAGGAGTCCTCTTGCTTTATATCATTCTTCCTCTCTCTATCCCTCTATCCTTTTCTCCATCTCATGCACATGCACCATTCATCCACTCAGCACCACTGTAAATGGAAAGCTGGATGAGTATGAGGATAGGGAAAAAAGAAAAAATGAAAGAGAGGCTGAGACAAGGGTAGCTCTGTAAAAACAGTGTGCCGTGAGCAACCTCTTCTCCACAGCAGAGCAGAGTGCAACAACTTAAACACACACACACACACACACACACACACACACACACACACACACACAGAGGTCTATGGCGCATCAAGAAATGAGAGAGGCTCTGGAGACTGCAACAGAGAGATGTATGACTACAGTAGTGCGGCTGTAGCAGAACGAAGGCTGCTTTGTACATTAACTAAATTAAAGCATGTGTAGTGCGAGGAGAAAAAATGCAACCAAAAGCAATCATGAAAAAAAAAACATTAGAGGAGAAAACACAAGAACAACAACAAAAAAATACTGTACAGACTATACTACAATCTAATTACGAAAAAAAGAACAGCATCATTAAAAACACATATATTAGAGCTATGGTTTTAAAAGGAGGGAGAAGAAAGGGAGAAAAAGGAGAAGAAATTATTCAGGGACATAAAATAAAACACAGACAAGGAGCTGAGGGAGAGGGAGAGAGAATAGGAGTATCCATTCAATCTGCCAATGCTAAACATTCCTTATTCTGAAAGTCCAAAACATCATACATTTGATCTGTTTATAGTTACATTTAATGTTGTGGAATATCAACAAAATCACTTACAACGGTTAGAAGGGGTTTTTCCCTCACAAAGGAAGCTTGCGATGTTACCAAGAAACCACAAAGCTCTCTGTCAGAAAACTTCACCAAACGAACAATTACAAACGTTTTATATGTTTGTTATCTGCCATTCAATGCCAGTGCACCACAGCACAAAATATCTAGGAGGGGTGATTATCTAGACATCAAAGACATGGTCTTCCAGTAACTTTTTATGAGATGTCAAATACGTCCATCGTGTCTCGGAGTGGGTTTATTTCATCTGTTCAAGAATTATTCATCGTCATAAAGTTCTCGTTCACAATTCGCATTCGTTTTAAATTCCACTGAAATACTAATTACCTCTTTTGAGTGACTAACGATTTACAACAAATGTTATTAATACAAATATTAGCTTCCATTACTAGATGTCCTGCAGGAGCACTGCCCTACATAGCTTCCACAGAGTTCCATATGATTATGTTTTTTCCTAGTGGTTAAAAAGGGGAACTGCAACTAGAGTTAATAGAAACCCACAGGGGCAGGATTTTCTCTGCCCCATGCTCACTCTATGAACATTTTCAGTGAAGGAGGAGGAGCAGGCAGGACAGTTAATGACAGGGTTGCCAGTTACCAGATAGTAGCTTATAGCATAAATCAAGTGCGATAGCCTCTATATTTACATTTTCATTATACAGTTAATAAAAAGTAAAAGTGAAAGTTAATGTGGAACTTTCCAGCAAAGATATATATTTGGACTCTTCCAGGGTAGGGCTAGTGGGTCTTCCATGGTTTGAAACCACCTTGAAATTGTTTTACAATTTAACCACTGATGAAAATACTATGTAAGAACCATAAGCTGTCTTCTCTGACAGAGGATGATAACAGAGAACTGATGGCTCAATGTTTAAGGCTTTGGGCTACTTATCAAAAAGTTGTGAATTTAAATTCTAGCACTACTAACCTGCCACAGTTGGGTCCATGAGCAAGACCCATAACCCTTATTTGCTCTGTTGTATCCTGTAAATGCATCATCTGAATAAGCAAATGTAAATGTGTAGCCTAGCCAGGTATGATGATGTAAGATTTTTAACCTGGGATTAAAAATTAAAGACTAATCCTGAAATCTGGCTATGTGTAGTTTGTTAGTGATAGAATACTTAACCACTTGAGTCAATTTTTTTTAAAAGACTTGTCATGTCTGAATTTGTTATAATATAATGCACTATTTTTACAAGCCTTGTAGAGTAGTGTAGTTTATTATAGTGTACTGCAACCAAATTAGAATATAGCATTTACATTCTTTTTTTCTAAATTACTGGTGAATTCGATTGTCCATGAACGATCACCACATATGTCTTTTACTTAATGAATAATTCTTTAGTTTCAGTGACTTCAGTTCAGTTAAGCTCAGATTATTGATGCAACAAAAAGTAATGAAACAAAAAGTCATGATACAGTGTTTCGAGAGTCCTCCTTTCTCTCTCCTGAATTCTCTTTTAAGGCTGCCTCATACAGTTTTCTATACAGAACGGGCAGTATAGAGTTGTAAATAATGAAGGCATGAATGAGTGAGGGAGTGATTTCAGACATTGCATACATTTATACTGTCAGGCCCTGAGCAGTGTGTCTCCTCAAATCTGAAACGCCACTGATTCATTCCATGCACTATCCAAGTTTGGTTTTGCGGCCCTTTGACATAAATGAGTATAAGCTCTACAATACTGCTTCAACTCTAAACTGAGTGACTGGCAAAACAACACTGCCAATGCTCACCAGCCAAACAAAATCTGTCAGAAAGGCAGAAATGAAAGGGAGAATGTTGTGTGACAAATTTGCTAGACAACAACCCGTTCCTCATCTCTCTCTTCTTCCTCCTTTATATTGACATTCATCTTCAGTGCCTGCTCAGCTTACAGAGCACCTGACACAATTTCACGTCCATATTTATGTCTTGTCAGCCTACATTTCCTACAGGTCTGTTCTCAGGCCATTTCTCTGCAGCACAACGACTCTTCCTTATGCTGCAGAGAAATAAAGAATTATTTTTATATTTATACATGGCATCCTTCGATCTCCACTGATCTATGGACTAAGAAGCCAATGCGCTAACCAGCAAGCCGCAGGCAGTCGTATCACAAAGTCTCAGGGCTTCAGTGTTGATGGACAATAACTCACAAAGCTAGCACCAATCCATCAGCACAGGATAGGTGCTACAAAAACAGTCCACACCCCCAATAACACTTGAATCAGTCAAGTAGGGAGAAGGGTTCTGCTCTTACTGCTTTGGACGTTGATGTAGCTGGTGGAGTTATCCTTGCCCAGTGGGTTTTCGGCTACGCACGTGTAGTTCCCAGAATCCTCCAGTCTCACTCTGCTAATCTGGACCTTTGAGTTTTTCCTGTGTAAAAGAAGCAGAAGTGAGGAAAGAGAACAAATCATGTTTTTAGGTGACCTAATTATCACCCCTTTCCACAATGCAACAACCTCCATCCACCAGATTTCTCCAGATTTCGCCACTTTTAAAAATACACTACAAGCCATAAGTCTGGAAGAAAGCAAGTCATTTTAAAAGTTTTATGGGTTGCACTGTAGCTCAGTGGCTAGTGTTGATGCCTCACAGTTCAATCCACACACTTCTAAAATGCTCAAACCATACTCAGAAACTTTTAGCCACTGAGCCTGCCTGCTAATCTGGCTAGCAAGCAAACATAGCTAATTTTAGTGATAAACAAAACCTTTGTTGTTTAGTTATTTTTTAGGAAGCCACTGTTAATTAAATGGTTGAGAGTATGCAAATATGATGGGAACTCTGACTACTCTCAAGTGATTATGCCTATGTGCTATTCCCTATACAACTATGCTCTGAAGCTTTCTCCACTTTAGGTGTGAAAAGCAAACAGCAAAGGCAGGACATTTACAAGTTACATTTCACTTAGTATGAGCCAGGGTGCTTATGTCTGATTAAGCCACTTTAAAAATGCTAGGTGCATCAACATGTATAACTGTGTAAATATTCAGTTACATAAATGTGACTTTATACGCCGTTTGTACCAGAATACAACTTTTACTAAATGTATAACTTAAACTGGATGTGACTTCAAGGCAAACCACAAATACGAAGGTAAGACTTAATATTAGTTCTTATTAGTTCTTCATTAACATTGCCGTGACTCTACAAATGGCTGCCATGACTGCTTTGAAAATTCACAATGGACCACACAATAAATCTCCTGTGCTGTGTATACACTGATCCCATTTCATTCTCACTTCATCAGGGTGTGTGTGTGTGTGTGTGTGTGTGTGTGTGTGTGTGTGTGTGTGTGTGCGACAGTCGTGACGGTGAAGTCACATTCGTCGTGGTGGCGAATTTTTTTGGAAGAACCAAAACCGAATTAAAATTTAATACCTTCACATTACAGGTATAATTTTGTTTATAAGTACACAGGTATAAAAATCTAGGAAACCCCGTATCACTGGTATGTCCAGTGCTGAGTAAGAACTAGGACATGTGTCCTGAAGTATCCTCCTACACTGTAGTGTTCATTAGCTCCTTCTTATATGGAAAATATCAAACGGCTCTGGGGCATAGACTAGGAGCAACTGGCCCATAAAATACTCTGCAAATCTTACATATATTAAGACATTTTTTGAAAGAACAACTCAGGAATGTCAGGAATCTACCTTCACTACAGGAGAATCTCAGTACATTCACTACATTCATTTTTTTGCAGGCTGAGCAGAAAACTGTCCCATAACAACAGACCTGTGCTGCACTCCCCTGAATATCTATATTTACAAACTAGGGCAATCCAGTGAAGGAGTTGATAAAAAATGTATTTTTAATGCATCTGATACTAAGAATAGCTCCATATCTGTATGTGTGTGACTGAGTGCATTTTGATCTGTGTGTGCATCAGTGCCTAAGTGTGCAAGTGAGTGTGCGTGTGCAAATTTGTGTTGCATGTCTCTTACTTGTTGGTTTTGATTTTGACATCTTTGCTCTTGCGGATTTCACTCCCATCTTTGAGCCAGCGAAAGGATGGGCTCGGGTTGCCCTGCACCTCGCACTTTAGGGTCACACGCTCACCCTCCCACACCCACTGAGAACGCATGGGCTTCACCTTTGGAGCTAATGCTACACACAGAGAGAGACAGAGAGAGAGAGGGAGAGAGAGAGAGAGAGAGAGAGAGAAGCAGAAATTGATAGATGACAGAAGCAGAGAGTGACAAAAGGACAGGTTCGTGTGGAGCGGAGAAATTGATGGTAGCAAAAGATGACAGTGAGAGAGTCAGATTGGCAGTAGAAAGAGATGCGTGTTGGAAGCATGTTGAAAGACAAATGCATGATACATGATGAAATAGTACATAGCAAATCAATTGAGAGGTAAGAAGGAAGAGGAGAAAGAGAGAGAATGAGAAAGGGAGAAAGTGTAAGAGAATATAAGAGATTAATGTGTTTGATGGAGTAATCCATCTGGAAGCATAACTCTGATAAAAAAAAAAAAAAACAAGAGCAGTAATTCTAAAATAATATGAAAAGTGATAAAACCACAGTATTCAGAAAAGATCATACCATTTATATGCAAATATATACGCATAGTTGTGCAAACACACACATATTAACAAAATCAACGCTTGCCTATTTAGAAAGAACTGGCCTAGATATGTAGACAAACTGTACTGACTTACTCTTGATACACGAGATGTACTGAAGGACTTTCTGATACATGTATTTGAAATATGCATGTTGTAGCAGCACCATGTTCACCAACACACAGGTTAAACATATAGCAGCAGCTTAACATTTGTAAGTACAGCTACCACATATTTTAGAAATCAGTTATACTTTAGATACCATATAATTGACTGACTGACTAACATTACCATTATCAACTTAGCTGGCACTGCTGAGCTCATGTCCCTCTTACAAAATACAGTTTTACATATTAAAAAAAATCAAGTATTTTATTGTGACACATTTTTTTAGTTTCAGCATTTTGCAGTTGGTAGGTTTATATCAGGATTATTTTGAATTACATATCAAAATACATTTTGAGGTATTTTTTCCATCTATGACTACAGCGACGCATTGACAGAACCTTGTTCCTTAACATTCCTATCATAAAGTTTCTTTTCTCTGAAAGGAATAGCTTAACACACAGATGTTTCTGCCTCAGGCTTTTCTTTAGTGCAAGACTATAAGAGCTGATGCAGTGGGACCCAAGCAAGATATCACAGCTTTTCTCTTTGTCAACAACCCATCCGTAGCCCTCATTCGCTCTCACTCATACATACCCACAAACTCATGCACATACACACAAAAACCCTTAACACTCTGCCACTTCTTTGTAATTTGGCATCATTTTATATTTTAACAAATCCTCCTAAATATGAAGTGATATCAATACAGCACAACCAATTAAACAGTGAATAGTCTGCCAATGAGTCCCTTGTTTGTGTCAGGTTTTTCCGGTGGATGTCAGAGTGTGAAGCAGCTATGAGACATTGCTTGAGAGAATGTATTCAGTAGCAGACATGCTGGGACTGTCTTATGTGTCTCTCAGTTTAACTGCAGCTGCATTTCAATCGTGGCTTACAAAAAAAAAAAAGAGTGTGTTGATGGACTTTGACGTCTGAAACAGAAAATAGAGAAGGTTCTATAAAATATTAAACACCTCATCTATCATTGGCTATAGTTTTATGACTACCTTGTGGTTGACAACAAATTTCACCATTTTAAGAGATACAAATACATCTCTATGCATGCTATATAACTTGAAATATTCTGTATGGAGGAGTGATCCAAGATTCTACAAGTGTCTCTTGTTAAACATTACAAAAAGCTCTGGGCTGTCTGTCTGTCCATGGGAATATATACACGGTGCCAATAATTTTGCAAAAGAAATCACTACAAGTTCTTATGTTCTGCCAGGGCAGTTTCCTTCAGACCTAGTAGAGTACTTTCATGCGTCCTTGCTGATCATCATTAGTAATGTTCTCACCTCTTCTGACCCCACTTGGATAGCCTATAAAAGTCTATGTGCTACTATGTCACATTTGTCCTCCTTCCCATTCTCGTCTTGACAAGAAATTGAGGGCGTGGATTCAAAGATGCTGAGTATAGTGCTCCTTGGGTCAGGATAATTCTAGTGTTTGACCTATTGCTATTCTTGCCATTGTTGACTGTGTCTTTAAAATAGAGACTTTTCCTGAAGATTCTGTTGGCATGTAATTTCACAATATAATATAATTTCATATAAATTCATAACTTTCAGAAGTTGAAGAAGGAGGCCTTCCATGTAATGCATTCCTGTTTGATTTGAGAGGTAAAGGACAGCCAGAAGGGCTGCAGCAAATGCAGTTCGTCTTAAACGTCTCGGGTACCTTTGTCTACACGCCCACCGAAGTTACTACAAGACCGTTTGACAAGTCGCGGAGGGGAGGGGGAGACGGGACCATGCACAAGCTCTGCTGAACAAGTGTGGGGAGTGTTGACCTCTACTGAAGATATGGTTAAGCAATGGAAGGAGCACTTTGACAAACTTCTTTACCCAGTGGATAAGCCCTTCCTTAAGGAGCCAATGCCAGCAATCTCTGGTGTTTTGATTTCTACGGCAGTTAGAAACCATCATTCTGAGAAGACTGCCGGGGTGGATGAGATGTTGAAAGCACTGTACAAGCTTGTGGTTGTGTGGTTATCATACCTCTTCAATACTATGTGGAGATCTGGGGTAGTGCCTTTGTACTCCCAAACTGGGATGGTGATCCCTATTTTTAAAAAGGGGGTCAGAGGGTGTGTTCCAATTCTTGGGGAACTATACCCCCAAGCCTCTTAGGAAAAGTTACAGAGATGTCATCTCTGTGGAGGCTGGAGGTAACAGCTCTGTTATTTACAAATGTACAACAAGAGAACCGTAGTAAGTGTTAACTGTAGACTGTATACGTACTCTTAAAACGACGACCCTTACTTCGTCTACGGATGAAAATGAGGACCCCCAAGGCCAAGGCCATGGTTTAATACAGGAAAAGAGTGGGACTTGCCCTTCAGGTGAGGGGACAGACCTTGCCCCTGGAGACGAATTTTAAGTATCTTGGGATCTTTTTCATGAGTGATGGAAAAAGAGAGTGTGAGAAATGACAAATGGATCAGGTCAGTGGCAGCACTGTTACAATTGATAGACCAGTCTGTAATGTTGAAGCAGGAGCTCAGTTTTTGGACAAAGATCTCTGTTTACCAGTCAATCTACATCTCTATCCTTACTGAGCTGGGGTAATGACAGAAAGAATGAGGTCGCAAGTACAGGTAGCGGAAATGAGGTTCCGCCACAGGATTGCTGGGATTGCTGAGTCTTGGAGTAGAGCCCCTGCTCCTTCAAATCCAGAGGAGTCAGGTGAGGTGGTTTGGGAATCTTATAAGCATGTCCCCTGGACAGCTCCCAGTAGAGCTGTATAAGGCACAGCCCATGGGACTGGAGAGAATATATATCACAGTTGGCTTTGGAAATTCTTTGGATCCCCCAGGAAGAGCTGGAATCTTAGGTACTTTTTGTTTTCAAGTAAATGATCCCCCCAGCACACACACACACACACACACACACACACACACACACACACACACACGCACACACACGCACACCTAGAACTCACACACATCAACTCCTGATCATCTCCTGCTGCTCTTCCATGTAATTTTATCCAGCGTAATGAGCTGGATGGGCTTCACATCCCCTTAATGAGCAGACCCAAAATAATTAACTAAGAGCTAAACAAGAGGAAAAAAATGTGTTCTGTTCCCCACCATTAGAAAAAGTTTTAGAAAATACTTTTCACTTGAATTCCAAACCTTGATAATATTACTTTTCTTTTTTTTAAATCATTGTGCTATTAAACTTTATTTTTATTTCTTTTTATGTATTACTTTGTTGTCCCATTGTAGTTTACGTTTCTATAAAGCATTTTAAAATCTTAGAAAAAATAAGTTCCTTGAAGATGCTTTGGATAGTTAAGGGTTATAGATTCCTAAAATGGCTTCACTTGCAACCCTCTTTGAAACTGTGTAACCCTCTATTTTTAGTAATCAAACTATACTTCATGGACAGACATTCTCATCACAATGGGTATGTGTGTTGGTGTGTATGTGGGTATGTGTTTGCACATTGAAGTGTGTGCCCTTGAAATGAGTGTGTATTGCTGTGAACCTGCAGCACACTGCAGTTGTGCATGAGGGCTTTCGCTCAAATCAGCATTTTCCGACAGTTGTATCACTCTCACTAAAGAGGGGGGATGGGAAGAAAGAAAAAGAGTGTGATGGTATAGAAAGTCACACACTACCTCTCTGGGACTTCCACCACCCTTCACCCATACCTACACACACTCTTTAGAGTACACACAAATACAGTATACTCATACATGCCAGGGGCGAACATTACAATGACAATTATAGAATAAACATGCAAAATAAGCAGATTCTTTCCTTGGGCTGCCAATCAGAGTTAATGCACAGCTTGCCACCCTCATGTCTTGTAGCATGTACAGCTCAAATTAGCTCAAGAACACTCACCAGTAACTACAATAACATCACAGTGAAGCTCAATCCACTCAACCTGGCTGACCTTGTACATACTTGCTTGCTTGAGGTAGCCCATCATGTGTGATGATGACTGTTGGGCATTCTTTAATGACTGATAAGACCAATTCTGGAACCACATGTGTTATTGTAAGTGAAACATATGTAAGTTTTGCTCTGATGATGCTTTTTTCCCCTTCTGGGTGACCTCTCTGATTCTAGCTTGTGTGTCCCATCTAGGCACAGATGTCATGATAAGCAGCATTCTCCAGGTTCTCAGGCTTAATCTTGCACAACCTTAGTAAAGCCTTTAATTGATTCCCTTTTTAGTGCTCCTCGGCCATGGTGTAGCTAGCCATACAGTACTCTACTGGGGAGCTAGTGTTGAAGCATTCTAATGACCCTGCCTGTGAAGCTGGTTTGGGGCAATTGTGGTTTTAATACTTTTGCAGTTGGTCTTTGTAAGTATTTCAGTTTGGGTTACACCAAGAGACTTCCATAATATGCTTATAAGGAAGCTCTTTAAACTTGTCCTCTGTAGGTGACCCACACTATAGCGTGAGGTGGGGTAACACACAGCCTGATAGACAGGAATCTTGGTGTACAAAAGGTTGTTCCAAAAGTGGCTGATGCTTGATTGGGTTGGATTTCAATGTCATTGCTGCAGTTCTCAGACCCATTATTGCCTAGAATGATGGAACAGCTTTGAGTACCTGAAGGTACCTGAAGGCAGACAGGGTTGTTTGGGTTTTGTAACTCCACTGGCACATCACTTCAGCTCTTTACCTTGCAAGATCACATGAGTCATCATTCTATTGTAGAACTTTTGAAAGACAGTGACAAATTTGGCTGGGCAAATTTGAGAAGCATAACTTTTATTTATTAGCATAGCTTTTCATTTATTCCAATAGGTGTCTTAATCAGTCTTGGAAGACGTATACTCTTGACTACCACTACCATGTCATACTGATGGTGACCAAAAAAAAATAAGGTGTAGCCCATTCCTTACTCATTTAACAATCCTTCATCTAAGAGCCTGGTCTCACTCAGGGCAGCAATAACAATGTTACACCGCCTCAGTTCTGCTGCAATCAGTGCTGTTCTGTGATGGAGTCCATCATATGGATGGAGTCCAGAAGGGTTCTTATATCCCATGTACAGTATATCCCAACAATTCTCTTTTTATTTCAATCACAGCATGGAATGCCATGATGAATGTGGTAACCTGTGCAAGATTATTTTTAGTGGGCATGTCTATGCCAAAATTGTCACTAAATCGTTTGTAGTGAGTGAATGGGTATGTGTGTGCAACTGAGCACTGCAATGGGTTGGCACCCCTGTACCCCATGTCCCCTGTCCAGTCTCGCCACGACCCTATGTAGGATAAGCGGTACAGAAATTGGATGACTGTCTATGCCACCTTTTCTGGATCAATCAACCAATCGCTCCTCTCCAAAACACAATGCTCAGAAGTCAAATAAAATTTTACCTATTTGCTATTTAAGTTGAGTTAAATAAAGTCAGAACACTCTTTGTAATATACTCTTTATATTCTGGCAGCTGTCAGTAATGTATTTGCACGGAGGAAATATGATATTCTCTGTAATGAGAGAAAAACAAAATATATGAACCCCCAACATCTAACCAATCAGGACAAGGAGCTTTGAAATTAACAGTGAAGTGAAGGGCTGTATTTGTTAGACGTTTCTTTTTCAAAACAGCTAAGTAACTTCCACAACATACACAGAGTAAACCATTTACCCAATTCACAGTGCAGCTGATTATCACCTCCGAAAGTTTGACAGCATCCAAAACAATATTAAAGGAGAAAAAAGACAAGGTTGCAACAGAATCTAGACATAAAACGCAGAAGCACCTCCAACACCAACATAGGTTTTATGCAATATTCATTTTTCGACATCGCACAAACTTTTCACCTTGTCTGAGCAGGTAAGTGATGAAGGTGATGAGGCTTACACTGTGTCTGGTAGCTGTCATTCACTCAATGAGGAATAACAAAAGGACACATCCAGGTCACATTAGATTAGGTTTATAGTTCTTGAGAAACAAGGCTGGGATTAAAATGCAAGCCTTTAATATCAGTGCTCGGTTAGAGCCCCTTTTCTGTCTTGTCTTTTCTCTCTCCTCTTTCTCTCTCAAACTGTGACTGCACTGCTTGGCAGTTGCACTTCAACAGAGTGACGCATACTTCCACATCTCCCACACAGCGATAAACGAATGTGTGTTCTCTTTCTCTTCTCTCCCTGCAACGGATTATCTTTCTTCCCTCGCTCCTTCCTTTTCTTTTCCCCTTGCGTCTCTCCTCTCCTCGACAGAGACGACGACGCCAAACAGTACGACTCCACCCTAATACCTCGCACCGTCTCTTCTGTCACACACACACACAATGTGTGTGTGTGTGTGTGTGTGTGTGTGTGTGAAAGAGAGAGAGAGAGAGAGAGAGAGACAGAGAGAGGAAGAGGGAAAGAACGATGCAGAACGCTTCAGCACTGCAGGAGAAACCAACCCCTCATACAGCAGAGAGAGAGAGGGGGTGGGGGGCTAAAAAGATGAGAGGGAAGCAGCGAGTGAGGAAGGATGGCTGGAAAGCTTGTCACAGTCATGGACTTAACTAGTCATGGAGGAGAAGCCGGATGAGTAATATTACAGCTCTAGAGAGAAGCACACATGGAAATGAACGACAGAGAAAAATGGACAGAGAGGAAAAGAGAGAGAAATACAGGAAGGTGACTAAATTAAGACAGAATCAATGGGAATATTAGAGGGGGAAGGTAATTACAGTGAATGTAAAATAGGATGTTAAGCCTACAGAACACTGATGAACATTTTCTGTCATTACAAACTATGTTCTTGTGGTAACATTTGTCTGCTGTTATTCAATTAGTCTTCCAAGCCAAAGTCTAGTATGTGATGTGTTTTTTTGCACCAGATGTAAGTGTTTTCTCTGTTAGACTGACTGTACTGTCTACTGGTTAGTGTCTGGAAAAAGAGTGAAGCCAGCTGGCAAATAATCTCATTGTGTCAAAAGGGTGGAAAAGTTGTGAATGTGCTAGAATATTAAATTCACTTTTATTTGTATAATGCATTTAACATAGACATTGCCACAAAAACAGCTTTACAGACTTCCAGATGTAGATTTTTCTGATTACAGCAACAGTTCTTAGAAGGTACAGAAGTCTACAGTATTCATATAGATTGAATAGAAGGAATTCCTAGTATTGAAGCCGACATCTCATTTAACAAGCAGGCAGGACTTTTATGATGATGATGATGATGATAATAACCCACTTATTAGCAAAGATGAGAGTAATAACTGATGTTGTCTTCACAGCCTCCTGAGATGCAGGATAAAAGGGGTAAAAGGGTACAAATACTGTAGAAACGTAATCAGCCAATCGATCGTACACTATAGAAGGATTGGTCTATTCCAAATGCAAAATAATAATAATAATAATAATAATAATAATAATAATAATAATAATAATACATTTCTGTGCTATTCACATATACACTACTGATGTTGGTAGAGATGGAAAAACCCCCAAAATGCTTTACCATTCCTTTATGTTTCTTCTCTAAGCAACCATAAAGAAACTGAGACCTGTAACCTGCTTTTTTTTTATATATCGGTTGTCAGAATGGTCAAAGTCAGACGTCTGGACAATGTTTTGTCCGGGTATTAAACTATTGTGTGTGTTATTTAATTTCCCTGGTGAAAGTAAGAACAAAATAGTCCAGGCTGCTGTCTCAGTGTTGTGTATGGCTTCTCTAGGGGAAAAAAGCCACTGCAAACCTTCATGTTGTGTTTCTCAGAGAAAGAACAGGACTATAGTATCAAATATATATATTTTTTTAGAAGTGCATGCAAACATACTTAGAAACACAACCACAGTCCAGAGAGCTTCTTTGCTAGGACAAATGTTAAGGGCTATACCTCAATATAATCGAGGAAATTACTTCATTCCCATGCTGGAGGAAAAAAAAGAAGATTTAAAGAGGCACTACAGGGCCTAAAAATTCATGAAAGGTTGACAGATATATATAAATGATAGCAGAATTTATATCTGGGGGAAATTACTGGTGTGTGCATGTGTACTTAATAGAACATTGATCCAACAATGGCAATGCTAGCATATGTAACTACAGTGAGTTTTTCTAAATTAGATGTGAAATCTGTGTATCCAGTTATGTTCTCAGTAGACTGATATAGTGGATGTCTGCCAGCTGCAGAATGAATACTGGGACTGAAGCATGTGACCTTCAATGCTTTGTGCCTTCCGAAAAAGCTGGCCAAAACTAGCCCGCAGAAAACTCTATAAAACTGTTCTAGAAAAAAACACATGCAGCACTTTATTTGGTACACCTATCTTGCACTTACACTTTGTACATAAAAGTTATATAATTTATTGACTGTAGTCCATCTGTCAGCCTGTGCTGAAAATGATCTGCTTCCCAAATAATATCTGATCTGATGTCAGGAACAGTCTGACAGTCTAAGTTAACATATCCAGCCCACAGTAGTCCTGTGGTTTGAATGAGATGAAGACAATGATTAACACACACTGTACATGGAAAAGGATGAGCTATAGTCTTTACCTGTACATCTGAGCTCTGCTTTACAAGTCCATCCATTTCCTTTTTAACTCCTCAGGTTCCGATACCATTCTAGGACACAGTGTCTTGAGACTTGCTTCAAAGGAGCAACTTGATAATGAGCTGCTATTTATGCAAGCCAAAACCAGTAGAGAAATTGTGTGCTTCTTTTTTTTTTTTTTTTTATTTCGAAGAGCAACACAGAAAAAACATGATTGCCAAGTTAGTACAGCCTACAGCATGGATGCTGTACATTTGAAAAGGCTTTGTTCAACCCCCAATCGTCATCCTGTTTTCTAGAACAGCCTGAATTTAGTGATGACTAAATATTGCATGTCAGATAAAATATGCATTAGCCTGCAGTGCGCTGATTATGATGCACATACAATGCACAACCCACAAGCAAGAAATCCTAAATTAAAAATAAACAGAGTGGCGCTATGGTGAAAGTCTTTGGGAGATTGGGAGATTGAATCTTGATCGTGCTTAAGAGAGTCCAAGAGAGACTAATTTGCTCTGCTCTCTGGGTGGGAAGGATTACATTCCTCTCTGTCATGTTAATCAGAGTGACACTAGACAATCATGAGCACGTGTGAGCTCATGTGTACGGTTGTTTAGCTGCACCGTCTCAAAAGAAGCATGTGTTAGTCTTTGCTGTTCTCCACTGGTAGCTTGATGTGATGGGAGAAAATTAGCTAGTGGGTGGGAATTGGCAATGATTAAATTAGAAAAAATGGGGTTAACTTTTTTCCCCAAAAAAAATCTTTAAATCCTCCTTTAAAGGAAGAGTTTGCCATAGGTATAGTACTCTGCTGGTGAGCACAATTGCAATTCCTCCTCCTGACTTTTGAAGAAAGGGACCAGAGTTTGGCACAATCTTTTTCTGGTCTGGAAAAATGTAAACAGAAATCGTAAAAATAAAGACACTAGTGACATCCTTTGCATGGGAATGTTGCTAAATTATATGATCACTATGGTTCTATAAACACATTTACACACTACAAGCTACTTTTACAATCATTCTTATGTGCTTTTTAAAAGATGCGGCACTTGTGCCGAGTCCAAGAGTACAAGAGCTAAAGGTCATATAAATATGTCGTATAAGGCTAGCTAAGTGCCAACATCTATAGAAAGAAACAGAGCTTGAGATGGCCTCATGATCTGCCAAATCTGAGCAGACAGTAAACAAGCGAAATAACTACACCAATAAACTTGAGTTTATGTAGAGAGTAGGGTTATGTTCTTCTTCCCTAGTCACCGGACCAGAAGAGACGGAAATATATCCTGTATGTACACTTAATCAAGAAAAGAACGTGGTATTTTAGCAATATTAATTCCTGATTCACAAACTATACTATTTGTATAAATGTCTATAGCTAGCCAGTGTTGGGCTGTTACCTGTTACTCGTGTAAGCACTTTAGCAACACCAGCTGTGTTCCATCAGCTTGAAGCGCTGCACGTGGAGGCAGTGTACATATGAGCCTCTTTGTATTTTTTATAATAGAGCTCAATGTGCAGTTATTCACCAGTCAAGTCTCAAAGGACCAGCTCAGTGTGTGGTTTCTCTCCTTGTGGCTGTGTGTGTATAGCTGCATCTGGATGTGCTTTTCTTTTCTTGCATGTGTATTATTAAGGACCAGATGCCAAAATGAGAAATAAATAAAAGGATTAATAAGGGACTCAATAAATGAAATTAATCAGCTAAAAAACAGTATCTGCAGGTATGATTTATTTTAGTTTTGGTTATGCCTGGTTTCTTTCATTCTTTCTTGGCTAATTCCCATTGAGCAGCCAGCTTTGACCTATCATACGACAGCTACCAACCGAGGAGCGTGAAGGCTAACACATGCTTCCTCTGAGGTATGTGAAGCAAACTAAGCCAACATCTTTTCCAACTGCTGCTCATGCTGCTCACACACTTGGAAGAATGTGCTATCTACCCTCTTCCAAATACAATGGGCTCACAGACACCATTAACTGGCTTAACTGTGATTGACAGGGAAGAGAGAGTATGCCATCCCTTCCATTCAAAGAGCACAGCCAATGATCTCTGGACGATATGGTAAACGCTTTTCTTTTGCACCACTTGGGAACCCTGTGGCACTGATTTTTAATCCATGGGCCCTACTACAGTTTTATTTAACTGTAAAATAATTGCTTAAATAATATTATTATTGGTTATTATTTAAAATTATATTCACTTATTCATTCTTTCATCTTCAGTAATTGCTTTATCCTGGTCAGGGTTGGACCAGGACAAGGCAGGAATACACCCTGAATGGGATGCCAGTTCATCACAGGGCCCTATGCACACGCATACACACACACACACACACACACACACACACACACACACACACACATACATTCACACCTAGGGCAGTTCAGAGTAGCCACTTATCACTCATATTCACTGATGTAACTGAAGATGTCTGCAGTACAAGAAGCACAATAATTTAGAAAAAGAATGCCTGATTTGCCTGATATGTCCATTCCAACTGGAATAAGCAAACATTAATGCTATTAACGCACCTTTACACTGTTACGTATACTTGATTAATGCGTTTTTCCCAATAATTATGCTCATCTAAAAGGAGCATCTGGCCACGGGGGACAAATGAACGAAATTATTTATTAGCTGCATAAATGTGCGAACGTGAACTGCTACATGGCAGTAAGCTCAGATGGAGACAGCTCAGACAGTAGTACAAGGTAAACATAGTTGTTTGGATAAGTCACAATATGATGGTTTTTATGCTATAACAAGACTATGTTAACAGGACAAGCATTGTTATTTACTCATGAGTTTAATCAGGTGTGTCTAGTCCTAGATAACAAACAAGCTAAGCTAACCAACTAGCGTTCGATCACCAACAACAATGCTATTGTAGTTATTTAGACAGTGGTAGTGAACTAAAATAGAGACAAACGCCATTCCAAACAAAGGAATATTAGACAGAGACACCAACCTGTCTTTTGGAAGGACTCTGCTGGGTAGAGTTTGCTGTAAAAAGGTGCTTACCTGCTGATTTTTGAAAGTAAAGTTCTTCCTTATACACCTTATTAATGTTATTGGTACACATATTCATGTATGAGTCTTTTTCTTTTAACATTTAACAGTTTTACACTTATTGATATTTGGCATTAAATGTATATACTAGTTGTCATTTGATTGATTTGCAGTGTAATTTAACATCCATAACGAAAAACATTGAAACGTGAGATTTTAAGGAGCTTCTCTGATCTGAGAAGTTACAGATTTTTACCAGTGCAGGCTACAAGCTCTATTAAGAGTTGAGTGATATTCATGCATCCTTTGAAAAACATACCGTGTTTTGTGAAAAGCTGATTAAACAGATCCTTCCCTAATCAGTGTAAGGTCTTTGTAAAGCTGTATTGTAGGCTGTGTAGGCCTTTTTCCTGATTACCAATGTTCATTATGTTACAACGCTAACTGCATATTTAATGGTTGGGCTGATTAGGGTTTAAGAGCTTTTGTGGTTGGTGTTGTTGGCCATAAGATGTTAAAGGCTCAGAAACTGTTGCCTAAAAGAACGGAACGATTTGTAGCTTTATTAACACTGAAACTGGTTCAAATGCAAAGCTTTGTGGTCTATGTGGGAACCCATACCATCTCTTTTAGTTCAGTCATCTTGAAAGCTCTCTACAGACTATGATATTATCACTATTCCCATCACAGCGATGCCTCTGCTAACGTGAAGTGCTGGATGAAAGAACATATAAATGAAGCTATCACTGTTCTATAAGATGCTTTTTTTTCATATTCAGTGCAAACATCAATGCATCTAAAACATTTTAGTAAAGGTTTCCATTTAAAACTCCACCTGCAGTCATTTTTTTTACACTAAATAAAAAAACAACAAAACTAGTAAGGATTGTAAATAAGAGTAAATAATCTGGACAAGCAACAGTCTTAGATCTTATATCTCATTAGCACAAGGAAAAAAATACAGAAATAAATTGCAAGAGAAAGTGATTAAGAAAATAAATGTTGATCTAAACATAACAACAAATAAGTGATTAAGGAAGTAAATAAATACATCATTATCATTATTAACAAGAGGAAATCAATATGCTTATGACAAAAACATAAATACTCATTAAGTCAGATTTTTATATGTTTATTTATGCATTTATTTATCATCAAGCCATTTCTTTATATTAACTGAACATTTTGGCAGATATGATCTCCCGTTAAAAAAAGTCAGTGAGTCTCTCTCTCTCTCTCTCTCTCTCTCTCTCTCTCTGTGTGTGTGTGTGTGTGTGTGCATGTGTGTGTGCGGCTGTAAGTTTATGTGTTTGAGAGAGAGGGCTGAGGATGGATTGATCAGATGAAGGTTGCTGGTGGATGCTGCTAACGCTATAGTGCATAGTCCTACACACACGCACACACACACACACACACACACACACACACACACACACACACACACACACACACACACACAGTTCACCAAACCTTCCATCTAATGCATTTCTTTCAAGGTCAGCTGATTCTCATCGCTTCCTCTCTCTCTCTCTCTCTCTCTCTCTCTCTTTCTCTCTCTCACACACACACACACACACACACGCACACACACACACACACACACACACACACTGCACATAAATATATATGCACACTCCATTTCACTCTTATACTCACACACTCTTATTTTCCCCCTCTTACACACAGGCACATACCACACCCTTTCATTTATTCTCACATTTTCACACAGGCATCAACAGAACCGCTCTATTCTCGCCTTGTGTATCTGCTTTAATAAGTAATTTACATGCAGGGATGGAGTCTGAAAAAAATTGCCTTCCATTGCCGTAAACGACACTATAACACTAGACTATATAGAGAATCTATAAGCTTGTGTTATTAACAGAAAAAATGCCTAAAAATATCGACAACAGTTGCATTATGTCATTATGAATGTCTATATTCACAACACTGGATATATTTATGTAAATGCAAGGTGTGAAAGAGAGTTTGTGTATGTGTGAGAGAGAGAGAGCATGCACTAGAAACACCTCTTTCACTCAGAGTAGAATATCTGCAGCGCACAGCTGTCACCATGGAAACCACTATTGAGAAAAAGACAGACATACAGAGAGGGGGAGAGAGAGAGCGAGAGAGAGNGAGAGAGAGTGAAAGAGAGAGAAAGAGAAGACAGAGACAGATCACCATTTGTGGCTGTACAGCCTTTGACTGATGCAATGTAAGATAACCCATGGTACACTTTTCTGAGATATTGCAGGCATCACCTGTACTTAACACTCAATGATTATCTCAATCGTCACTCACAGAAAGAATAAAAAGTTAAAAATAATTTTGTACCAGCTGTTTCTTGGTTACTTGATGGTTTGTATAGAAAAGAAAAGAAAATTGCCATCAAAACATTTAAATAGAAAAACTGAAATTTGCCTTTTGTAATATTTATGCCAAAGACATAAATTCATAAAGAGAGTGTTTCTTTATAAACGAAGCCAATACAGCTGGATGCAAGATCACACAAAAGAAAGTACAATGTGTTACTATTTATAAATGAAAGGGCTCTGATAAAAATCTTGAAACCCAATGACCAATGAGACCAGATTTGGCTAGGACCCAAAAAAGTCTTTACAGAAAGTGCAGATGAGTGCAAAATGTTCCACACGTCACAATGACGAATTCAAATACATTTATTTTAACTAGGAAAACATGGTCAATAGAAATTAATACATCAATGGATTTTGTTTCCTAACAGCATTGATACTGTATACAATTGTGTAAATGAACAAGTTACTTCTTATCTTATTGTTAATAGTTTTAAAATTGATGTCACTGTAATTTACTTGTGTACATTTGCATAAAAGGCAGTACACAATTTTACTGCATCTCCCAGCTGTTGTAGAGTTAAATGCTGGTTAAACTAGAACCTCGCCAGTTCCATGACATGCTCGACTATAATAATACTTCATAAAAGATCTCTGTATGGACCTAAAGCCACACAGTTGTTAACTGTTACTGATAAAAATAATTCATTTTGATGGATTTAGGTGGTATTTGGGCGAAGTAGCCCATTTATGAAAATAATGAAAATCTATGAAACTGGGTTGTGAGGCTGCGCTTAAAGTCACGGCACCATTTTGTCATGTAGGTGCTAATGCATAAGCATAGGTAAGTTTGAAAATGGCACTGCGCAATCAAATTTTGAATGCCACATTTCATCTTGTACCACTGCAACTTCTTCAGCACAGACACATCCATTTAAGAGCACAACCATAGCAACAGAGGGCAAATACGAAACGAACTGGCATTCACCCAATCAAAATAACACACAAGGTACGAAAATAGAGCAATTAGTGTGTTGGGTTTCACAAATATTTCATTACCACAATTCACTTTAAATGGTCAAACAGTGGACAAGAATATATAAATAGTAAAATATCACATTCAAAAAGTTGCTATCACACTTTTTGAATGTGATATAAATATTCTTTAATAAACTGGTATGCCTGTCCTTCACCTTCATACCTCCCTCCAAACTTTGTATATTCTTGGAGCAGTTTTTGGATGACATTTGTTATATTCAACCCTCATTTCATCTTGACATATCTGTTTTTACTATGGCAGATGATATACACTGTCTTCTTCAGATCGTATCTGAAGACCAAGTGGATCATGGCAAAACTTTTACTTTTATTGTTTTGTTAGTATTTTCATTCAATGTTTCCTTCTGAATTGTAGCCTTCTCCATATTCTTTAAACTTTTAAAATATAAGCAAACCTTTGCATGCAACTGTAAAGACAAGTCTATATCTTTGTCTGTTATTTCCAAAATTCTGTGCACAATGCAAGGTCAACCTCTAATTGTATGCGTGTGTTTGTGGGTTTACATCAGACGCCTTGACATAACCATGAGCTCTACCATTACTGCCATACACACACATGCTGTTTTCGTGTTCGTGTTCAGTAAACGTCAACGGTAATCAGTTAGCTAGTGAGGTATCATAACCTGCTGTTTGTCATGTCTGTCCAAAGAACATGCCAGCACTGGAATTCAATGGGTTATTAATTCACGGACTCGCTGCTGCACACTGGAGTAAATCATTTTAATTGTCATGGCACATCCATTCAAAGCAAATAACTCAACATAACTGTATTAGAAATTACATAGCCTTATTGTATGCCAGTCATATCCAGTTTTGGCCCTGGAAACCTACTAAAACCTACACCACATAGTGTTTTTCCTGCTTTAAGACATGGTTCATCTCATCTATCTAATTACCAAACTTACATTAGCCAAATAAGGTGTTTTTAGGCACGGAAAGCATGTACCAGTCAGGGGCACCCCAGTGTGGGACTGGCATTCACTGCAGTACCTCTTACCTGGTACCATCCTTACTGATGGCGGGATGGCTGACAGAGGCCGATTGGAGGAGCTTATTAAGCAGATAACATGTCAGGCGTGGTTTACACATGCACTCACATGGGAGCTTTGGCAGGCACAAGTGAATGGATTCCCCAGAGATACGGGCTGCTGGCTAATTGGAAAGCAAAAGGCGCTGACACAGCAAGTCACTCTAAGCCAGAATTTTACAGCCACATTACAACATCAGCGTCTTGGCCATACAGATAGAGCTAATCAAAGAGTATGAAACAAGCTAGAGGATCTTAAACCTAAAAAAATGAATATCACCTTTTACAATTGTAGCAAGTTAGATCACTTTGTTGTCTAACTGGTACAAATAATCTTAAAATATTCTACTCATTATGTGTCGTTATTTATCATGATCAGTGGAGATGCAAATATGTCACGTAAAAACATATTCATAAGCACGAACCCATTGGTGCCTCAAGCTTGACAAACTGGAGACAAAAATAATTGTGAAGGTCATCACTATAGATCAGAAAATTAAGAAAATTGGAGTAAATGTAAGTTAATTTATGGCTTGTTTGTTATGTAGAAACACATAATAATTATCCAATTAATCAAATTCCAACCTGATCAACCGATGCAATTTCTGACCCCACAGACCACAAATAAAACATATTTTCACTAATATTTTCACAGTATTTTTCTAAGATGCACATAGTCTCTCCTATGATGCTACCCAAAAAATAAACTTCATATACTCACATAGCTGTGAACAATTAGGGTGTAAATGGATTACTAAACTTACAGAACAGCAACACACACACACATAACTGCATGACACATGCAGCGAGAGCTATGTATCATGGGGTATGGCAGTGCTGTAATTATGATCTGATATGATGGCCTACTTAACAGTGCTAATGCCTATTAGCCTACTATGCATCAGTCAAGTGTGCCAAGCAATAATGTGTTGACCCGATACTTCAGGCACTGCACTGTTATCAATTCATTTCTGAATTAGACATTCCTGACGTCCCTGTGAGGAAAGAGCAGCTACAGGGAAAGTGGGAGAAGGAGAAAGAGGATGAGCAGAAAGTAAGTGATGAATAGTTGATGAAGTGCTTGCAGGCAGAAAAGAGGAGAAAAGCTATCTTTCTTTCCCCCTCTCTTCACCTCTCTACTCCTCTCACTCCTTCTTTCAAAGTACATGCTCCCAAAAACATGATTTTTCTAAAGATAACTCCTCTTGCATGGCTGATTTTTGGGTCAAATTTAAATCAGACAGATGTTTTTCAAGTCAGTATGAATATTTGGTAATGCCGAATGGACTGTTCAATGCTCCCTCTGTCTTCCAGACCTACAGTAACAACGTACTTAGAGACATGCTTGGAAAATTTGTGATTGCAAATATTCATAATATTTTAATCTACTCCAACGCCCTAGTCCAGAACAACCAACACATGAGGGATCTGGATTGATTTATCCAGAACAATTTCTTTGTGTTCACCCTATCATCAGGAGATTGTGAGTTTGAAGAGAGCTTGAAACTTGCTGTCTGTGGGTGGGCATACTCTGTCTCTCCTGTCAATCATTACACTAGCCAATTGTGGGTGTCTGTGAGCTTATTTATGCGAAAGAGGATGGATAGAACTTTCCTTTGCGTGTGTTACTCTGCAGCATGAGCAGCAGCCGAAATGATGCAGTTCACTGGCTTCACACGCCTCAGAGGAAGCATGTGTTAGTCTTCACCCTCCTCCGTTGGTAGCGATCATGTTATAGGGACGAGCTGGATGGTGGGTTGGAATAGGCAAGTGACCAAATTGGGGAGAAAAATGGGGAAAACATCTACAAAAAATAAGAGTTTGTTTGATTTTGTCGATGGAGAAGCACAAATTCCACAAGTCACAAGTCACCTTTCTGGGCTACATCTTATGTCAACTGGGTGGTGTCATGGACACAGCCATGGTCTAGCTACAGAACGACCCATGCCTCAAGCTATAAAGTAAATGTAAAGATTTCAAGGGCTTGCAAATGTCTACTGATGATTAATTCATTAGAAATTTCAGCATCATTGCAGCCCCTATCACATCACTGCTGAAAGAATAGCAAAAAAAAAAAAAAAAAAAAAAAACACCTGAAAGCAAGCTTTTACCTCAGCCCCAGTTCTAAAACACCATATTCCAACTTCAACATTCAGAGTAGAAAAGGGGATGGGAACCATGGTCCAAATGGTCCAACTGCCAGGGCACTCCAGCCATGATCACTGAGATCCATTTAAAGAATGTTTCCCATTTAAAGAATCTCATGCTCACAGAAAAAAACGTTGAATTGCTAGCAAAGAAGCCAACTAAGCCATATTCTTCAGCAGAATGAACTTCACAATCTCATATCATCCAGGTTTCAAGAATGTTAAAGCAGATGCCCCATCATATATGTACCTGGCAGAGTCTAAGCCCAGCACAAGTCACACCATATTACCAGAATCAATGCTTTATTGCTGCCATAAGCTGAGATGTCTACCACGAAATCGCCCAAGCCCTCAAAGATCACCCCAGTGCCTTCCAAACAAGAGCTATGTCCCTTCCTATCACTGCTCTGATAACCTGAGTTCATACTTCCATTGTTACTGGTCAACTGGGTGTTACAAAGACCCATCAACTCCTTACCAAGAAGTAGAGAAGGAGAGCCATGCTCCATAACATACAGAGGTTTGTTAAGACATATTCTGTGGCCTTTGATTTTTTGTGCCTGGTTTTCAGAATTTGACCCCAAACATTTGTTACAATGAACACCATCCCTATCAGCCGATACCAAACCCACACCAATGTTTCTGTTTTATGTGACAAAAAGTTCACAAAATCAAACAAACAAAAAATGCAAGTATAATTCTAAACTTTCTGAGCTGAAACAATAATTTTTTTGAGAGAAAAAACCTGCAATGTATCTTGCAGATAGCTACCTTTCCGTAGCAAGGACAATGTGCATGGGGCATGAGCATGATATATATGTAGGCTATAGATATGCTAGGATGACAACAACTTACCTAGAACTGGCAGAAGCAGCTCTCCTCTGACACATTCTTTTAAATGTAATCTGTTTTCTATTGTTCGTGGTTTGAAACTCAGTCAGTACCTGGATTCGGTTTGGTTTTGGTGGAGGACAACAGAAAAGAGCACTTCCTAGGACTAATTTCCTAGGGATATTCTGGTAATAATTACATTACCCCACCTCCCCATGTAAAACTAGTCCAATCTGAATAGGGCTTAAGTGTGTGTTAGGCAAAACAACTATTTAAATCTATCAAAGCTTTATTCTCATAATATTTAAAAATTCAGGCTGCCACCCACCTCCTACACACACATACACACATGACATGTATGACACAAAATATTACATGCTTATCCTCTGTAGTGTGTATGAATGCACAGTATGCTAAGTGGTGTACAGCAGACTTAGCAGGCCCAATCAAATATTGCTTTTAAACTTAATTTAAATGTATGATGTAAATCTTATCCTCACAAGATTAGCGAGATAAGGTGACTATACCACTACACAGATAGTTGGCTGCAGGAACAACAAAATCGCTTTACACTGGCTAAGCAACTGTTTTCCTATGGAGAGAATGTGTTCCTCTCATTGCAGCTGTAATTAAAGTTTAATCAAACTCAAATTTGACCCTGTTCGCTTCTTAAACTCAACCACAGCGACAAACAATTGTATGAGGCGTGGCAAAAAGTCTCAATTTGTACAGGCATTGAGGAAAAATTCTCCTCATTTCCAGCACTAAATCATTTACACATTTGCCATGACACTGGTCTAAAAATACTGCACAGTGACGTGTTAGCAGTGAGACAGATATGCCATTATACACTAACAGAGGCATAGGTGGTCCTCTGCCTTTTTTGTCTTAAATGGAATGTTGTTTTTTTTTAGAAACTGCATCCAGAAAAACACTGTTGAAAAGCTTTCATCTAATCCACAGTGAGTGTGTCTCAATGATGCAATGCACCAACCACAAGGTAAGCAAAGAGTAAAACGCTCATAACCTGCAGGGAGCCACACACCTCCTCACTGATGGCGTGCTTTCCCCACAGCCATGCTAGGCTCCTTTGATTTCTATTAAATAATATGAAGAACTTAGAGTTTCTACTCGCATTTTTAAGACACTCAAATATCAAATAATCAAAAATAGGGACGCATCCCTACTGTGTCAAACACACATGCATTAAAAGAAGATTTTTTTTCCCCCTCAAAAGAGCAAAAGAAAATGTCACAGAAGACAGCTTCTTAAAAAAGAGCCACTGATATATGCCAATAAGCTATTTTAAGCAAAATTGTAAAAACTATCGGCGATAATAGGTTTACATTAGCAGAGAGTATCGGTGTGCCAGTAGCAGAGTGGAAGACAAAACTAAGAGCTGTTCAATTATTCAGTCACTTGATAGACATTAGCTATCCTCTCTCTGCCAAAGAACACTCACAACAACCATAATCTTCCAAAGTCTTACTGATTATGACCACAGATGTATTTTAATTAAGAGGGCGTATTAATTGGAGTCATTCCTGAACTTTTGAACCTAAGAACACAGATCTAGTTACACTGTATTAAAACACTGTGTCATAAATAGCACCTTTCCCAGCTTTATTAAAACTGCAGTTGTACTTTGTTAAGTTAATGAATTTTAGATTAAACCCAATCAGGTCAGTTATATTTATAACTAGAATAACTAAATATTATCAAAACTATAACAACTTTGACAACTGTTGCTATTTATCACTATCACTAATAAAAATGGCAGACCACATGACTATACGGTATGTGACATGCCCCACTTTGAGGACCAAATGTATGCAATCCTTCAATAAGGTCAGTGTGATTCGTGGGCCCTGATGTGCTCACCTGAAACTAGACTTTGACTTGCATTACAACAACCTCACCAACAGTTGGGGCTATTTCACTATCACTTAGACCTTCAGAGACACTCATCTGGCTGTATAACAAAGGAATAATAACTAAGGATGCAAAATCCACACACATCAAAATCAGAAACACTTGTTGTGCTTTTCTAATGCTCATCTGATTGGGTATAGAGCTCGTCTAATATCCATACTGACTCTGCATTTCACAAACACACACACACACAACAAACGTGTCAGAAGTGCGGTTTGTAACAGAGAAAGTGACCATACCAAACTAGTGTATTATTAAAAGGGCCATGCTCTAAAAATCTGTACTTTGTTCAGCAAATTGCATTATTCATACAAATCCCAGATCTCTCACACTTTCCCCAGGTCACTCTCTCTCTCTCTCTCTCTCTCTCTCTCTCTCTCTGTCTCTCTCTCTCATGCTCGTGTAGGATGCAGTGTTTCCGTGTTAGGAGTAAGGCAGAGTGCACTAACTCCGACCTTAACACAACACCCACCATTAACTCTGCAACTAACAGATCCACCTTTACGCATACATCACCTTCTGTTTTGTGCATAGACACACATTTGTCTTAATAGAGGAGCTGGAAACTTCTAACGATAAACAGCATGAACACTCCACACAACATTTCTTCTTCATCTGAAATACACCAGATGTATTCTCAGACCGCAGTTGCAGACAGCAGTTCTTTTCTAATGGGAGGTCTGTTTGGAGGTTGACCAGATGACTGGTTGGCTAATTGGAAACAGTGGCACCTTCATTAACTCCACCTCTACCAGTACAGACCGCTGGTAAATTGACGTCTAAATCCACATCTCCAGAATGTATCCCTAATTTTCATGCACCTGTGTTTCACGTTTCACGCAACTGCACTTCACTCTGTAATCAGTCGACAGGTTACTCAATTTTAGTTTGTGCCACATTCCACTGATTCCAGAGCAAAGCACAATTGCACGGTGGTTTCATGGTAATTTTACAGACCAGGTGATGTTTTCCAATCTTCATCTGTCCAGTTTCAGTGAACCAGTGGCCACTGTAGCTTCAGATTCCAGTTCTTGGCTGACAGGTATAGAACTCAAACAGTCTTTTGCTGTTGTGGCCCATGTGCCTCAAGGCTTGACATGGTGTGCTTTCTGACATGCTTTTCTGCTCACCATGGCTGTAAAGAGCAGTTATTTGAGCTAGCATAGCCATCCTGTGAGCTTGAACCAGGCTGACCATTCTCCTCTGATCACCTGTGGAACTGCCACTCACTGGATGTTTTTTTTTTTTTTGCACCATTTTGTGTGAACTCTAGAGATTGTTGTGAGATCAGCAGTTTTCGAAACTCTCTAACTTGAATAGGTGCTTGGCACCAATAACCACGCAGCATGGACAAAGTCACTGAGATCACTTTTTTTTACCCATTCCAGTGTTTGATATGAACATTACCTGAAGCTCAACAGACAGATGAAAGTTAGTCATGATGACATGATGATTAACAGCAGGAACTACTACTACTAGGAGTAACTTCCAGGAACAGCAGTGTACATTTTTAGCAGAAGGCTAACCTTCCTCCGTCTATTAGGAACAGAAATACTGGTTATTTAGCTAGCTAGACAACAAGCTAACTTTTGATCTAACTCATTGGTAATTGCAGCATCTCAGATATTAAATGTGTTCTTTTAATCGCTGCATCAGCATTAAATAATAAATTAACTGATTTAATTCTCATTGCCTTTAATCATATCAGTTAGAAAATGACATTAGAATTGACAGTTTATTTAAGACGTATAGTTTGCTCATTATGATGGGGTTCCTGTGTTAGCCTGTTTATACACCATGATGACTGGATAATGTTAATTACCATTATGCAAAAATGTAGGAAAACTTTACTTAAAATAATAGAGATGCTTATTTTATTTTTCCAAATTAAGCACAACATAAATTTGTTAATAGTAAAGGAACTTGAGTTAATTTAGTAAAATCCATTAGATTTTTTAGGCTTATGTTTAATAGTTGAATAATTCCATTAATCGGTTTTGTATTGAGGTATTTTATCCATTCATGTTAAATTAACATAATGTGTGTGTGTGTGTGTGTGTGTGTGCGTGGGGGGGGGGGGGGCATTAAATGAAACATCATGATCACCATGACTTTGCACATGATTTAAAAATTTAATTTTAAGACACTGAGCCAATTATTTTTTGAGACATATTATAATATAATATAATGCCAAAGGTGTCTAGTACTTAATACATACGGACCACACTGAGTACACAGAACAAGCAGTGCTAAAAAAAATGGAAGAATTTAAATCAATATTAGCTGATTATTGTCATAAACCAGCCTAGAGGTCAATGAAATCATTGGTCATCCAATTGCCAAACCTAGTTTCTAGTTATTTTCATCCTAAAATGACTCTCAATGTTCTTTTGTCCAAATTGAAGCTGTTTGTGGAAAACCCAGATGTAAAGGTTAAAGAATCTCTAGTAGGATTGTATTAGGGCTGGTTATCATAAATAATAAATAAATGTGTCTTAAATATATTAGAAATGCTAGCGTTACCTGGTATAGGTTGAAAAGGTCACAATTTTCAGGTTGTAACAGCAAAAAGAATGGCCAAATCCGCAATTAGAAACTTTCAAGTTATCCATTTTGTGGTTATTTTTCTCCTTGTTATCACTGCTGTTTTTGGTTAAATTAGATCTCCGGACAATAATTAAACAGCCATGGAAACAAAAACAAAACAAAAACAAAACAAACAAAAAAAAAAACACTTTTTTGTTGAACTGTTTTGTTGAACAAAATGTTTTTTGTTTAATATTTGTTAAGCCAACTTCTCTCTGGCGAACCAGCATTAGGTGTTTTAAAGAACCAGAACAGATTAAACTGAAGCACATGATGGCACATGCTAGTAAAATTATATACCCTTTATCTGCATTTTCAATGGAAATCTCTTTGCAGTACTTGCTCTCACTCAGCTCTTTTCTCATTTCCGATCACGTGGTCTTGTGCTCCGTGCCCAATAAAAGCCAAGTGACACGTTGACATCTGCAACGTTACATATTGGCTCCACACAAGCACAGCACCTTAAGCAGAGGCATTAAACTAAATTGAGGACGCATGTCAAACGGCTCACTCCACACACTGGCTTGTGCTGCCTGTTACAAGGATTAAAAAAGGACAGCTGGGTCTAATGCTACATCATCTTTCCCCACTGCATCATTTGAAATAATGTATTAAATGAAGTAGTTTCATCTACGGATTGAAAAGATCTGTGCATGCTGCAGCCTGGACAACATCAGAGCTCGTGGTCTGGGAGATAACGATAATTGGTCATTTAATGCAGGCTAACCTGATGTGGTCTGTGTGTGTGTGTGTGTGTGTGTGTGTGTGTGTGTGTGTGTGTGTCCTGGTGTATTTCTAGACTGCTGAAACGCCCAGAACATATGGTTGAACATACTTGTACATGTTTTCAGCACTGAAAGATATCTAAAGCAGGAAGATTATGATGCGTTATTAAATCTTAATTATGATGATTATATACAGGAATGCATTGGCACAGCAATAGCGCGCGTCCCGACACACGCTGCTGGCCGATATAAAGAATAAACTTACCGCAGTCCTCACACAGAACGCGCTCCACATCTTTTTTGAGATTCTTCTCAACGGTTTCACGAGGAGCAAACGACGCCCTGAACACCAGAGGCTCCTCTGTGGGGTCCATGAAAAATATGTATCTGTGGTCCTTCTCCACTGCGACGCACGGAGCCTCAGAGCCAAAGTCGCCAACGGTGACGAGCTGCTGGCGCTCGAGCCCGCCGCTGTTGGTCGGCCACACGTCCAGGACTCGGACGCTCACGCTGTACGTTTCGGCGGAGGCGTTGGCGGGCAGCTCCTGGACCTCGCCCTCGATCACCACGGCTGATCGGTACGCCTGCTCCTGCAGGGAATCCAAGCTCGGGGCGTAGCACGCAAAGGAGACCCCGACGAGCAGCATGGAGAAGTGCACCGCATCAAGCCTCCTCATGCCGTCGGCTGTGGCTCAGGGGCGGCCGGCCGCGGTGGTGCAGGTGCAGGTGCAGTGGTTTCGGGGCGAACGCAGGACGAGGAGGACAACGGAGTAGGGTTACGGCGGCGGAGGGGTATGGCGGGCGGGCTCCGGTGGCGGGGCAGAGCGGCAGACCTTGCGCAGGCTGTGCCCATGCCATCTGTGGGCGCCGCTTTCCCCGCGCGGTTTCGTGACGGGGGACCGCGGGACGCTCAGGAACCGGAAACGGCCCCGGGCAGCGGCGCGGGGCGGAAAAAGGCTCGTTGCTGCATTCTCCTTCAGCGCAGTCCCCCAACGCCGGTGTGCGTTCATAAATTACGCTCCTCGCGAGAGCGCAGATTCCGCAAGACGCCGCTAGTCTTTCTGCGTCCAGTGAAATGTCATCGCCCGGGTGGGCATACTGTCACTGATGAAAAAAAAAACGTGGATTCTTAAGAAATTATTTGGGTTCAATGCATACAACAAAACGGGTTTATCCAAAGCGGCCTCTCGACGTGTCCGATCTTAAGGTCCGCTGCTAGATTTTACGCTTGAATTGCTCTCCAAAGGGCGACGACACACGCAAGACGTGCAGCTGGGCGATGCAACAAGCGCGTCCCCTCTACTGCTCACTGCACACACACACGCACGCGCGCGCGCGCGCGCGCACACACACACACACACACACACACACACCAACAGCGACCAAAAATCGCCTGCCTCCTGTCTGTATTCGGGCGTCTTCTGATGCTCCTTGGTGCAAAGAAAACTAAATGATAGGGGCAACAGTGTGACCATCGAGCTGCATGCGGCGGCGACTGGAGGTCAGCAGGAAATCTCCCCTAATCCCACCGTCAGCTGAGCAAATGTTCGAGCAAAGCGTCGGTGGTTTTAAACACAACTGCATCGCAAGCGAAGAGCATAGAGCGTTTCCGTGTACAGCAGCGCACACAGAGGCTCAGGCCGCCGCAGACCGCAGACTCGGAGGCGATGAATAGCGCTGCGAAAGGAGCTCGAATCGAATCGATGCTCAGACGATTAGAAATTAATTTAACGCTGCTATCCTGCTTTTATGAAACCGGCTGCCGCATTCAGGTCACATTCACCATTTTGCCCCAAAAAGCGACCAGGCGGGGGTCAGAGCAGCAGAAGAGCAGCCCACCGACCATCCTATCAGCCATATTTAGCACGGCAACAGGTCCTGCGGGCATTTGGCTGCGAGAGGGCACTGTCTATTAATAAAGGGAGGAGACCGGGCATTGCAGCGTTATGACAAACAGAGAGCGCATGAGCATCACACTAATGACACACGATCGCTATGAATGGATTACAAAGTGCGTATTAAGGAATAAAATTGGAATTTAAAGTGACAGACGTGGTTGCATCATTTTGGTCGTATCGATAGACTAAATGCGTCGTGAGACACTGGCTGTTGCTGAGCGACGCGCATTAACTGCTGTAGGGCGACATCTGCAGTCCAGAGGACGTGATCATGGCGCGCAGAACTTGGAGACAATTTCATCTCTGCTATAAGACCCCACTTTGCACAGATACAGAGGAATGAAGTTTCCGCATTTGTGAATGCACAAAAATAATAATAATAAAAAAATAAAATTAGGTTACTTCATACAAAAGTGATCTTCTTATGGTAGCCACAGAAGGTGGTCACGGGATATAGGCTATAATAATTACTCTCTCTCACTGAGTAAGTCTTTTTCTATCCCATTTAAAAAAAAAATATATTTATAATTCTTCGTCATTGCCCTGGTCTCTCGAAAATCTATGAAACATGGCACTGGCTCTGCCTAACGGGGGCCGAGAGCTGGTGCTGTCCGCGGTGCTGAACTCATAAACCCCCACTCATCCCCTCTCACATCCCCTCTCTCATCCCCTCTCTCATATCCCCTCTCTCATCCCCTCTCACATCCCCTCTCTCATCCCCTCTCTCATCCCCTCTCACATCCCCTCTCTCATCCCCTCTCTCATCCCCTCTCACATCCCCTCTCTCATCCCCTCTCTCATCCCCTCTCACATCCCCTCTCTCATCCC
>CM074951.1:19402583-19469295 GCA_037577455.1 Pangasius macronema | reverse complement strand
CTGAGGTTTAAATAAGGCAAGCCTCCTTCAAAATGCTCTGTAACGATGTTCTAATAATTTGCACCTGATGTGATACATAGGTAATTATAGCCATTTTAAGTACAAATAAACGTGGGAGTGTCCTTACTTTTTCCTCACAAGAAATTGGATTATTTTTTTTTATTACATTTTACAGATCATTTTAAAAAGATTTTTCGTTGGTTTTATTTGTTTAGTTATATTACTTGAATCACCCAATATTGTTAAAATGAAGATCAAATGTCCATATGTTTAACTATGTTTAAAAAAACACAGGCTTTCATGGGGTGTCCTAATTTTTCACATGACTGTACTTGAGCACACAGACACCATCGATCAGCAAGGGTTGCTGTGACTGACAGGGGGAGAGGGTATGCCATCCCTCTCACTCAGACAGCATGGCCAGTTTAGCTCCTTTGGCTCCCTGGCCACAGACGGCTGTGTCATCATCATTCATATGTGTATTTGCATCTGTTTATAACACATTATCTCTTCGGTCTGATTAATGTATTCACATTCGGTTACATTCCTACCATAAGTGAAAGTCTATTTGTTATGCTTGAGTGCAACTTTTCAGAGGAGATGCTAGCTCTTTGGTGTCAAGTTAGTGTGTTCAAAAACCGTCATACTAAGCATTAAATATCTACAGAAGTTGTTCTGCCACCAAAAAGACACACTATACGTTTGCATGTGCAAGCGCGCACACACACACACACACACACACACACACACACACACACACACAAGCGTGCACACACACACATATTGTGCATATTATATTCTCTCTTTCTGTCTGAAACACTCACTGCGTTTGCCGTCCATATCTGCATGGCTCTTACGGGTCAGGACTCCATGTTTGTATGTGGCAGCATTGAGCAGGAGCGGGATGGCAATAAAAGGGTTGCTACCATCCGTTACCCTAACAACCCGCTTGCTCCCTGCCTCACACTGGTCCTCAACCAGCTCGGATAGACTCTTCCTCAATTCCTCTTCCTCACTGCAAATGGAGATTAAGTTACACATCCACAGCTACATACTTCCTCAGTTTATCTTCTTTGCAGCATGAAAACATTGTATTTCCTAATCCACAGATACTCACATGGCCCATTCTAGCTTTTCATTCTTTATTGAATTATACAGCACCTAAGCCAGAAAGAGAGGCGAGACCTGACGTTAGATGTACGCTCCATTCAACACAACACCACACAAAAATATAGCATACAATCTATGAGATAAAGCTTGTATTTAAGGGAAAAGTCCACCCTGAAACACATTAATATGTTCATATGATGTGTTCAGTGATTTTTAGTTGGTGATGTATTCTAGTTATTCTGTACAGAATAGCGTACAGATGAGGAGGTGAAAGAGCTGGACAGACTAAAGGACTAAAGCACTGCCGCATCTCAATCTTTAGGTAGATCAGCAGGTACTATCAGCAGGTAGTCGCACGGCATTCTGGGTAAGATAGGAAACCATAAGGCGAACATATAAAAAGAAGCTTAAACTAAAGTTGTCACCTCGTTTTAATGCAAAATTAATCTTGGACGCCATTGATCACATGTTAATTATAAAGATTAATACGCAAGTCGTTCAGGGTGGATTTTTCCTTCAGGTGTGCAATGATGCCAACCTGCATCTTTAAACACAACCTCTGTATTGTGCTCAATACCTTGAGTAATTCTTTGGGAAAATCTTTTCCGTCATTCAGACCATCCAGATTGCTAATGAACTGCTGGCAGGACATCTTCTTCCCGATGTTCTAAAACAACCACACAGAATGTCATTCTTACATTTTTTTTTTTAAAGTTATTGTGTAACTAGTATTGTGTTGCATTTGTAATAGCTTAATGTAACTGATGAAACAGTAACTGAGAGTCATAAGGATGTAAAAGATGGAGGGAAACTGATAGGTCAGTATTTACACCCAGCACCACCAGATGGCAGTAGTGTGTCGCTGCCAAACAAACAAACACACACACACACACACACACACACACACACACACACACACACACACACACACACACACACACACACACACACATAAGCTTTCTCAAGTTGCACCATTTTGTTCCTGTTGTTCATAAAAGAGCATGATCTGTTTAGCCACAGCATGCAAAAATGCTCTAATATCAACCATCTTACACAGCAAACACAAAAAAAGAAACAGATGTGGTGTGTATTCTAAATGTAACATGTACAGTCTTGGAAGCGATTGGATTTTGCCTCACACGTAACTCAGAGTGGTTAATCACAAATGATAAATGGAGAAAAGGGGTATTGCATGAAAAAAAGAAGAAAGAGAAACAGAGACAGTGTAGAAAAGAGTTGCACTTACCACCTGATCATAACAGCAGCCACGGAATGAGGTGAAAGTGTATTAGGGAATGCAAGTCAGAAAACAGGGAGACAGGAGCGTGTTAGACGGACAGCAGATTTAAAAAGTGGCTGTGTCTTTATTTAGGGGACAATATTACAGGGTCAGAAGTAACATTTCAAACTGCCATGGGATCGAGATAAGACAGGAAAGATTTATTGTTGTCCATAAGTTGTTTTCTGACAGTTGACTCTACACTATATAAACTTTCCTCTCCACATCAGTCATATTTAACTAGCTGACAACTGAAAGACATGTCTAAAGTAGCATCATTATCTGTTCCTGATTAATTCACAAATATTCATAATAAGTCTCTGCCAATTCAGTAAATATGTCTATTATATATAACGAGTAATAAACGATGACTATCTTGAATACTTAAAATGAAAAGAAATGAACAGAAAATACTGTTTTTCACATCACTAATGTACACTCTGTTAAATTAGAGAAGATCATTAGCATACACTGATACTGCTGTATGTTTCTACCCATCATCCAAAGACAGTAATTATGCAGGACATGGAACCAAATCAAATGTTTTGGCTGCATTTCCATATGTTACATATGCAATTATTACAAAGTGCTGCATCTCAGGGACTAAACGAGGAGCTGCTGTGTGTAATAACCTCATTAGCACAAACAGAAATTGAGTCTGTGGTATGTCTGCTAATTGCAGCTGATTTAAAATGCATTTTATGCCAATTATTTCATTTATCCTTCTTTAAAATGTTGAAGACTGTTTGACTAACAAACCACACTGCATATTGTGTATTGTGAAAATGTATTGAGGTGTCATGATGTGATATTTTTGTTATATCACCACCCACCACCAGTTTAGTGTGTGTGTGTGTGTGTGTGTGTGTGTGTGTGTGTACATACATGGCCATGCAGGTCTGTATTCAGAAGCATAAGAGCACAGGTCAGTGTATGGGCTCCATCTGTAAATAAAAAGAACAAATGTATTTGAAAATATATAAATACAATGTCCAGTCCCCAATTCTTTTGTTTTTGTTATACACTGAAGACATTTGGGTTCGAGATCAAAAGATCTCAAACAGAGTGGACATTCAGAGATATTAATCGTTTAAACAATCAATCTAACAGGGGACATGGGCAACAAGTAACACCTGTCACATGTTCCAATATTTCTGATCACTTGAAAAATGGGGGAGGGGTTTCAAATAAAAAGCTGCCGTGTTCTAAGTTGCTTAACACATCTGGCTGTACATATCAGGAAATGAAAACTGAAATTCTGATCTATTGTCTCATATTCATCTTTTGATCGCAGATGTCTCAGATCCCAAATGCCTTCAGTGTATAGAAAAAATAAAAGAATTGGCCTTGCCATTCCTTTGGAGGGAACTGTATCTACAAAGCAGAATTTCAAGGGCAGAAGCTCGACTGGAACTGAACAGAACAGTAGCAGCACAGAAACAAGAAAAAGATCTTATCTTAAGCTCCAGAATGATCAGAGGCCTCATAATACACTCACTGAGCACTTTATTAGGAACACCTGTACACCTACTCATTCATGCAAATATCTAATCAGTCAATCATGTGGCAGCAGCGCAATACATAAAATCATGCAGATACAGGTCAAGAGGTGCAGATAATGTTCATATCAACCATCAGAATGGGGAACAAAAATGTATAACAGCTGATATCCTGGCGCTTAATGGTGTCTAGAGTTTACTCAGAATGGTGCAATATAGAAAAAACATCCAGTGAGTAGAGGCCAAGGGAGAATGGCCGAACTGTTTTGAGCTGAAAGAAAGGCTACAGTAACTCAGTAACCACTCTGTACAACTGTGGTGAGCAGAAAAGCATCTCAGAATGCACAACACGTTGAACCTTGCCCCGGATGGGCTACAACAGCAGAAGACCATGTCGGGTTCCAGTCCTATTAGCCAAGAACATAAAGCTGAGGCTGCAGTGGGCATAGACTCACCAAAACTGGACGGCCGAAGACTGGAAAAATATAGCCTGGTCTGATGTATCTCGATTTCTGCTGAGGTGCACAGACGGTAGGGTCAGAATTTGGTGCCAATAGCATGAGTGGACCCAACCTACCTCGTGTCAACAGTCCAGGCTGGTGGAGGTGGTGTAATGGTGCGGGGAATGTTTTCTTGGCACACTTTTGGACCATTAATACCAAGCAATCATCATGTGAATGCCACAGCCTATTTGAGTATGTGGGTTGTTTTGATTTCTTAAGTTTAATTTATTTTTTTTTTGTTAAAAAAGAAAACATGATTATTGAGTCAGGGGACCAGAAATACTCAATAATAAAATGTTCCTGAGCTGCTGTGAGTCAGGTGTTGGGTCAGAATTGGCAAGAATGCATACGCCAGCTCACATATGTCAAATATTATCAGAGCCCAGGCTGGCATGACATAAGTTCAACTACACAGTGGTAGACAGGAACTGCATCCAATAAGGGCAGGGAAAAACTGAGAGTAAGAGTGAGTAAACGAACTAACAGGAAATGTTGGTGTGGTGTAACCATGGTTATATCGGGAGAGACTGAGACACTCCTGTGCATCTTCTTGCCCTCATTTGTATATTTCTTAGCTAGCATGCTAACTCTATCCAGGTTGTGCCTAACATTTTGCTTCTGCAGTGTTTTTTTTTCAAGTATTCAGTTCAGTCGGATGAAATGCTTTGCTGGGTCTGCATCCTGACCATGATCCACCAGTTGATGATCAATGATATAGCATAGGCTCATCTTAACAGAGTGGCAAGGATTTTTCAGTAAGCGCTAATCCATAGCCATGATCAATGTATGTCCTGATACTTGCCTTCAGAGGTGAGGGCTTCTGGGTTACAGTGACAGAAGCGTTTGGAAAAGTGCACCAGGACTCGCTCTCGCTCCTGCGTCTCTCCCATCAGAGGAAATGCCTTTAGGAAGTTCCTGTACAATGAGGAGAAACATCAGGACAGAGTTAGAGGAACTGACGTGCAATTGAAGGGGGTGGGGGTGGGGGGGGGGGTAACATAAGAGTCAAAAAACCCAGTGGATAGTCTATATACATATATAAATTTGAATCATCTCATCGTTCTGCCCATACTGTACAGTGGACTAAAAACAAGCACTATATAACTTGGATCTATTAAATACAAAGAAAGCAAAATAGAAGAAGAGACTAAAAATAGAAAGGGTGAAAATTATGGATTGGACTAAGCACTACAGCAGTGTGAGGTGTGGTCAGCTAAACCAAATGAGTTTTATAATTGGATTTAAAAAATGAAGACTATCCCTCATATGGACAGGTAGGTTATTTAATACCATTAGTGCTCCACAAAAAGGGATTGCCGCCAGCTGCTCTCACTTTTTCATTTCAGAAAAGAAAGGTGCTCCAGATTACCTTGATCACAGATATCACAGACTCTGAGAGAGGAATATATAGTGAAGATATTTTGGAATGTGTCCATGCAAGNGTAATAAGAGCTAGTAGCTGAAATGCATTCATTTTTGCAGTAGGAAAGCCAGGGTAGCTTCGGGCTTAACAGAATGCTGAGTGCAAATATTCCATTTGGGAAGTTTATTTGTACCATGACTAAGACACCAGTGTCTGACAGACATGTGACAGCAGGGCCAAGTTCTCCCACAACTATGCCTTAAATAAAAAAGAGGAAGTAGCGAGGCTTAATATCTAACCTGAGCTCTCTGTGTGCCAGCAACTGTGGCACCTTTACACATACGTCTAGATGTTTTGTAAAATGAAATGGAAAAAACAACCATGTCCAAGATCATGAAGATTCTTACTAAAAGCATAGCCGTAGCTCGTGACCATAGATTTTCATGGAGCAGAATGACTTTAACAGTGATACAGCCTCCAACAAAATTAAGTTTGTTTTTTTTTCCTTCTTTTTCTCAGCCTTTGCATTGGAAGCAAGTATTTCACACATATTTCTGAAGTACGTACATTAGCTCCATTAGCCCCTTCCCTTCTTCCAGTCTTTGCAATCTATATTACAATAGAAATGGTTCTGTAGACACACTGTCTGCACTTAGACTTTGCGTTGTGCAGAAATGTATTAGATTTAATTCCGATTATCTGATATAAAACAAGATCTTGGTGGCCTTGTGGTCATTTTAAAAACCTAGCCCAATCTTGCAACCCTGTCATTAACTGTCTGTCCACTGTTCCTCCCCTGAGGATGGGGTAGCGTCAATCCTTCCCAAATGAACCCCATGATTGCGCAACATCTAGAAAGGAGAGCACATCAACAGAACTCTAGGTTATATCTGTCAAATAACAATTTTATAAATTGTTGGCTATTGAAAAGAAGTGATTCATATTTCAACGTGATTTAAAATGGGTAGAGTTCATGCCCCTACAGATGAGCCGCCGCTGCTAAAGCACAAGACATCAAACAGGCTGCATGAAATAAGAAACCAGACCTTACCTTAGCGCTCTGTCTAAGGACAACCCTGTGAAGTCGAAGAAGCTCAGATACTCCGATGCCACCATCTGGCTGAATTCATTACTGCAAAAGAGAGGGAGATCATTTTCTTCTTGTATTCTCTTACGTCAAGCAGGCAGCCGCCCACCCACACACAGTCACACACACTCACTTCTTTCCCAGGTGTCGTGCCACGTCACACCGTTTGAAGCCCTCCAGGTAGAACAGCCTCTTAGCCAGTCGCTTGGCAGCCTCTGCGTCGGCACGGCAACCATTGGCGAGGGTATCCGTGCTGCCCCTCTCCAAGGTCTCCAGGCTGCCCAGTTCAGAGTCAGAGTCGCACAGGCCATCTGTGAGATTGGCATCACTACAGCAACAAAAATGACCACATTAGACTGGCCTCCAAACAAGCGTCACAGCCGGTTCAATAGAATTACCACAGAAAGAGAAGGTTAATAGCCATTTTAGGCCATGTGCATCATTTAGAAATGATACAGAGCCACTGAAATCTACAGAGTCTACAGGGATTTTATATTCAGAGTCCAATTTTCTCTCCCATTAAGGAGATGGTACATCTAGCTGAAATAATTAAGCTCTGGATGACTGCAATTACATGTGCAATGGTCTGTTCTTTTAAAATGATGACTTTCAGGCCAGTGGAGTGTTCAGAGTTCACTCTCCCAACTGATATGTGAAGCCACCATGACTCTTTCACTAGGGTGAGAGACAGCCTTGAATAATTCATACATTTTCTTATTAGGTTTATACGATATACATCAGTGTATAAACTAGTTAATGATGCAGTTTTATCAAGCCAATATGAAAAAAATTCTACACTCTACAATGAATGTGCCACACCTCCATGCAGAGGAACCAAGTGCACACTGAATGCTTACTGGTCAGCGTTGTCACCTTCATCTGTGTTTCTGCTTTCCAGCATAAATTATGGCCAGTATCATCTTACACTGAGGCAAATTCTTTTTTTTTTTTTTTTTTGCATAATCCAATTACCGCAATCACATTAGACCCAAACCTAATAAGACATCAATGTAATCTGCTGGTGGCCATGGTGCCACAGAGAGAGAGAGAGAGAGAGAGAAGCGTAATTTGTGTTCCTCTTAAGCAGGCAGCCTCTTCAAAATTACCAACAATCCTCTAGCAAAACTCCAATGAAATGTAAAACGCTCCACTGGGGTGAAGCCAGAGTGTATGAGACTGACTTAATTTGGCTTAGCTCTGAGGAAAGTAACTTAGTTCAGCTTAACTGAGCTGATTCCAATGTTAAAACACAAACTTGCATTGTGCCAGTCATCAGAGATATGACAAAGATTTGCCAGACGCCGGTTATAGGACACTTCCCAACCAACGGTTTAACATGTTTTCCGAATGTTACTGTTCTTGGAGCTTCACGTTCCCTGAACATTTAATCTGCCAAGGTGTTGTTGTGCTCTGATAACAGGCAAATGTTCTTACAACACTGACTCACCAATTTAGTTGTCGAAATGTTAAACGTTTCCATAACTTTATCTTTCTAACATTACAGTATAGGACCTGTTAAACACATTACTGAACATCTGGTAAAGTTCCATGTTAGCTGAGAACACTGGATTCAGCACTCTGCACAAGAACAAGATGGCAGTTCCCTGAGTAAGATAAAAGACTTACAGTACCTAAAAGGAATCTAAGGTTATCTTTATTATACATTATGAATTGTTTTTTTTAGATAGTAAATTAAAGATAATAAATTATACCTGAAAAATCAGGAAGTCATGCCATAAAACATTAAATTATATACAACGTGTGAAATTATATAAAAATGTGTGAGAAATAAAACATTACAACTGCTGTTGATTTAGTAAACATTATTCTTTAAAATGTCTTACTTTACGCAGAGCTCACAAATACTTTTAAATTCAAATATTAGATTATAAGATCGCGTGTCAATAATCTAATCTCATTATATATTTGCATATTTTTAAACTGCCCATAGACCCCATTGTACGTGGAACTGGTTTCCATTCTCTTCAGTCAGTTCTTGTTCTATGCTTTTGTATATGCTAGAGATATGGCAGATGCAGATTAAGCTCATAAACACTAGGCTATTCCTGTAATCTACAGGGCCTAGGTGCCCTATTTGACAAGCAATGAATGATATATTTCAGTTGAACCCAAATACGTAAGTGGGTAGTGTACAATGTAATGTGATATAAGTCAGATATCAGAGATAGATTACGTGTTTTGTTCCAGCCTTTCTGAAAAAAGTGCAATGGAATTCATATTTGGCTGATCATATCCTCTTCCTGTGAGTTAAACCGCCTGCAACCTGAATCACTCCAAATGTAATTCAGGAAAAACGTAGCTCTGGGGCAGGTGTGTTGGGAAACATATGAACATGTAATACACGATTATAATATGTAGATCATAAATAGACAACATAACAGCTGATTTATTTGTTATTGTAATACCTCAACATGACAGGTCCAGCATTAAAAAAGGTGATACACTTTTGCAAAAAAAAAAAAAACTGAAATAATATTCGTTTCAACTGAATCAACACAGGCTATAGAGATAGGTTTACTGAAGCTTCATGGGGTAGGACTCAGGTACTTTTTCAGCTGTTGAGTCTGAGTTCACAATAATGGTGCAATAATAATTATAATACGAATGCAATCCAAGAGGCAAAGGATGCAGGTGACTGATGGACCAGTAGTTGACCAGGATAAAGCACTTACTGAAGATGAATGAATGAAAAAATTAATGAAAAGTATAAACTTTTTTTTTTAAACTAACATAAGGTGAAGGGAAGCAGTAAAACTAACAGCATAGCTAACAGCAAGTCCAACTTCATACCTCACAAAATAAATTACTGAATGATATTTTTTTATTCGATGATATGGATAAATAAAAATAGAAATGACCACCAAGTCACATTACTCCACCCTAAACTTTAAAGTAGCTTTGAGTTTTCTATTACTACTCTTCATGTCTGTTAGCTTGTGCATGATTGTATGTAGCTATGTTAGACAGTTAGGTGTTGTTGATATGAAATGTATGCTAGTTATATGTCAAGTATGTCAAGGTCAAATGTCCGAAAGTTATTGTCTGGTCAGGGTCATTAGCTTATATGGGCCATTTTGTTTTATAGTATATTATAATCAGAATGACTCACCCATTATACTGTATATTACATAATTATAACTATATACAGTTGTTCTTTAAACAACACATAAATATTATTCATATTTATGTATTGTTTAAAGTGAAGGGAGAAGACTACATGCTACACTACCCAACCTAGAAAATGTGCAAAACAAACATTTACTATAAATGAAGAATCTGAGAAGCAGTTCGACAGAAAGGAAAGTGTGTCTGAAGAAAATAGTTTTCTAGGCCGTGGGTTATTACAGGACTGTAAATCTTTCAAATATCACACTTCCTAAGAAACGTAGACTCCCTTATGTCTAAATGTGCCTGGAGTTACACATTAAAACATGAGTCTGCTTGTCTGTGACTCAGAAGGCAGCTCTGCCCTCCTGGCTTGCATGTTGCGTGCAACCCCCTCTCCAAGGGCTGAGTCAGGTTAAAGGTGTGGAGCTTGGCATGTCCTCTTGTATTAAAAAAAAAAAAATCACTGTTTGTGTGTGTGGAGTGTGGCAAAGGGGAAAGCAGCATAGCTTAAAAAGAGAGACTTGTGTTTCAAAAAACTTCTCTCCCACCCCTTTTTTTATAAACTCGCACAGAAATACTTGCATCTGTAACCAGTTCAGGGACCAAAAAAAAAAAAAAAAAAAAAAAAAAGCAAACATATTAAATTCGTCACAGTCAGATTAGAAGTAACAGTCAAGCTCTCAAAACAGTCAGGAAAGTGTTCTGCAAGGAGCTGCAGAGAGAAAAATAACATTTCAACAAGTCTGTTCACTAAAACACGAGCCACTTCACTGGTAGACAGGAGCAAAGGGCGACCGAGACCTCAGCATCCAAACCATCAATCTGTTACTGTTTACCAAGCAGATGGCTGCTATTTTACAGCAAAACATTCGCAAGAAATATATCAGCTTATTCCTCTCTAGTTTATGTTCAAAATTCATATATTCAGAGAACCCTCTTCAAGAAATATTGCAGTGAGCTCATTTTGCTTAGCTTTCCTCGCTTTGTTGCCGTCAGAGCTATTAACAGTTCTAACACTGCTGTCATTTTAGTTATGTCCTGTTCATTTTCAACTAATTTTACATCCTACAGCTTGCACATCCTACGGCTGGTGAAGGGCTTTTGTATCTGGACTCTTCGTGCACTGTTCTGTAATTCTGATTTATTGCTATATTTATTACTGAATACACTGCAGTTCCTCTCTGAATTCTTCTTTATGTTTACATGTACTATAAAAAGAATGAAACACAATGGTGAGTGCTGTTATATGAAAATAATCAAAAATCTGGTGGTGTGATGCGGCCTGGAGTGAAGCGATGTTACTGTTACCACCTTGAAGTTGGTTATTTTCCAATAATAACACATCCTGAAGTGTTTAATTTCTCTTGCACCGCAGCAATTTGCCAATTATTATAATTTATTAATAAATATGTTGTATTTTTAACTATTTTTAGTTACAGTTAATGTTTCAGAATGCCCAAGAAATGTCCTGTTATCACTTACGTTATAGCACTTACGTTATTAAAAAAAAACAAAAAAAAAACTCTGTCCTGAAGACTTTCCTGTGGAGGAAAACATACTGACTTTTACAAAGCTGGCACCCGAGACTCCGCCCATAAATATTAAATAAACATCTCTTACAGAAAGCTTCACCATAACAACAATCAGAGGTTTTTCTTTATTCCATTTATTATTAGACTAGGATTAATAGGAATTTGCCCTACAAATCCCTGTGAATGGATTATTACTACAGAAACTATAATATATTAGATATATGAGCGCATTAACATAAACCTGTGATTTGAATTACAGCCGACATTACTGTCAGACCTGCTGCTGAAAACTAATCAACACCTGCTGACCAATCAAACCCAAGAATTCACCAGCTATGGTATAAATATTCTTACTGACCACTTTATTAAACACACCTACCTTGTTGGTCCAAATTGTTGGTGTATACTATAAATAGATATATCTTTCCATGCACAGTGTTAATCATCCTCTGCAAAATCTGGAAAATCATTTTCCTTTTCGTCAGTTTCTGACCACATGACTGCTGGTCTATAGCTGGATATTGTGAGTTTTTGTGGGAGTCTGTTTTTCTTAAACCCAGCAGTGATGCTGTGGTGTTTTAAAATGCCAGCATCACTGCTCTACCTGATAGACTTATGTGAGTGCCATACACACTGCCAGTTCAGCACCAGTGACGAGCAGGCAACTGTCTAACAACTAATATCTGGTCAGTAGTAGCAGTAGTGCCTCTCCATTGGTGGACATTGTACATGGTGACTGACAAACTGCGCATAGCAACAGTCAGGAACTGTATACATGTTAATGCTAGCTTTACTTATTAAATGGCTGATGAATGTAGATACAAGGTTCGTACACTCCTGGGCAAAAGAAATGGGCCAAGCCCAAAATATGAACCTTTTCATGGTCTTAAAAACAAATCACTGGTCACTGGAGATGCACTCCTGAGACCCCTGTGCCACCACTTGCTCGTTTACTTTTGCTGCAGTTATCCGTTTGTGAAAAAGCTAGAAACAGGAAGATTCACTTGTATAACCTTCTTGTATGATAATGATTAAAATGGTTGATGTAAAATTTAAACAAACACATGTACAAAATGTTCCAAAAATATCTTCTGGGATTTTTTTTTTTTAAGATTAGTCAGTATTTGGTTCTCTGCCACACCTGATGCAGTGTCTCAAGGGCCACAAGGCTTAAACATTTAAAGAAATCAAAGAGAAAATCTCCCATGCTAACTTCCTTTATCTATTTGTGTAATTCCTTTTAATTTCCTGGCCAATGATTTATTGTTAAGACCATTAAAAGCTTAATATTTTGTCATTTTGAGCTTGGCCATTTTTTGTGTGGATTAGATAAAGGTATTCTATAGACCATATTATAGATAGACAGAAAGTTTCATCATGTGTTTAAAGCAGAGAATCTCTCAAAGTGTAAGAGGTGAAACCATTTCATGATTTTTCTTTAATGTCCAGCAGTGATAAATGTCAACATCTCTGTTGTTAATGTCTAGCTGTTCCCATGGAGCCATAAAGTGAATAATAGGTAAAGACAGATCACATTCTGACAGCATGATCAAATCTATTGTACTGAATTGAATCCTTCTGAAGAACCCAAAACACAGTGTTCAGGAATTTAAAAAAATAGCTCTGTGGTTTCAACAAATAGATAAAATATTACTGAAAACATCTAAGTAAGACTTGAGACCACTTATTTTCTAGATATCTGGAGGCTCCTACATGGCTAACTACAACAGTGCAGGGTTTACAGGATGTACTTACAGGAGCTCGAGCAGAAAGTGGAAATGAACATCGTACTCGTCTTTCCACATCGCGTTTCAGCGCAGCTCACACACTAACAGAGCCATGGTACGCTTGTTCCAGCTGCGGGAAAGTGCGGGATCTCCGGTAACCAATCACCGTCTTTCCACTAACCAAAGAAAAAAAACTCCGGAGCTAAAATAGTTTCCACAGTTTGTGTCAGTCAGAGACACCTACCCATACACACACACACACACACACACACACACACACACACACACATGCACGCCCACACAGAGCACACACACTTTATATGAACTAATTCGCGAAACAGCAAGTTTTAAGCGCGACACGTAGCGCAGAACTGATGTGCTTACATCCGCCTCTGTCTAGCTAGATAAACCGAGGCTCCCTACAGTCACCTAAAGTCCACTGTGTTGCCAGATTGGTTAGAACACTTCCAGCATTTTGCAAGTCACAAACAGCTCCTTCGTCCAAGTGTACCCGTCTGCGTCCTGTAGGATTACAAACCACGCCCCTTACAAAGCACGCCCACTATTACAAATTACACCCGCAACAAATACGTTAAACATCTGCCAAGATTACAAACCACGCCCCTTACAAAGCACGCCCACTATTACAAGCACGCCCACTATTAAAAGCACGCCCACTATTACAAATTACACTCGCAACAAATCCTTTCAACATCTGTCAGGATTACAAACCACGCCCCTTACAAAGCACGCCCACTATTACAAGCACGGCCACTATTACAAGCACAGCCACTATTACAAATTACGCCCACAACAAATACGGTAAACTTCCGTCAGGATCACGAACCATGCCCCTTACAAAGCACGCCCACTATTACAAATTACGCCCTCAACAAATACTTTCAACATCTGTCAGGAATACGAACCACGCCCCTTACAAAGCACGCCCACTATTACAAATTACGCCCGCAACAAATACTTTCAACATCTGTCAGGATTACAAACCATGCCCCTTACAAAGCACGCCCACTATTACAAATTACGCCCGCAACAAATACCTTAAACATCTGTCAGGATCACGAACCACGCCCCTTACAAAGCATGCAAACCATTACAAGTTACTCCCACAACAAATACGTTAAACTTCTGTCAGGATTACGAACCACGGCCTTTACAAAGCATGCAAACTATTACAAATTACGCCCGCAACAAATACCTTACACATCTGTCAGGAATACGAACCACGCACCTTACAAAGCATGCAAACTATTACAAGTTACTCCCACAACAAATACATTAAACTTCTGTCAGGAATACAAACCACGCCCCTTATAAAGCATGCCCACTATTACAAGTTACGCCCACAACAAATACTTTTAGGGTTAGGGTTTGGGTTAGAGTTAGAGAAATTGACGAAATTCACACGCATATATTTGAGTGGGCGTGGCAATGTTGTGTAATGTTGTGCTAGTAGGTGTTGCTTATAATTGGTGTGGTTTGTAGTCTTGCAGGATGCAGACACACCCTTCTCCTTGATCAAGGGTAGACAAAGGCATGAACGAGTCCATTACTTTGTTTAGTCACATTTTATTGGTTACCAGCTGTTATGGTGAGAAACAGGATTAACCAATAGAAATCATGCATTTTTGCTTTCTGTTTAAAAGCCACTAGGCCAGCTAGCTGCACTCTGAGCACAGGAACATTGAGTACTGCTGCAGGAGGAAAAAAGAAAGTTTTTTTCTGGTTTTAAGATTAAATGTGCTTTCCCCCTTATCATTAGCATGTTATTTTAATCATTTCCAGTGGAACTGCCTTAAAGTTGTAGTATGGCAACATTATTAATATGGCACAATTGGCTGACAATAGATTGTGCCTTAAAATGATGAAATTTATCACAGTTCATGCCAGCACCCACCTACTTCCGTCTGGCATCCACCCAAAATGCATCAGCACATCACATTTCTCAATTTTATTGTACAATTCCTACAGTGATTTTATGTAGTATATTTCCTTATTTTCCCTAAGGGTGGTATACCCCATGCCTGAAATTAATTCCTACCTATGCCAATGCAGGCTGACACCCAGGGATGCTGTCCTGGGCCCAGGCTGGATAGGAGGCACAGGAGGGTTTAGTAGTTTACTGACATGCAGAATAAAAACATCTGAAATATGTGTATTTGATCAAACTGGTCAAAAATGTAGGTCTATATATCCTGTGCAACTCATCATACAAGTTAGGATTTCCCCTATTTTGTAAAATGGTTTGGCCTGCTGGCTCTGGTTATTAGTTACTTTCACTCGTACAAGTTTGATAAGATGTCGTCTAAGTCAGGTACACAAAAACAAAGGAAATATATCGGAAATATATAATATATCGTCAGTTCAAATACAATTCACACCCACTTCACTCAAAACTAAGCCGAACAGGTGAAATGTACCCAATCTGGCAACACTGAAGAGAGGAAGGGGGTGGAGTGTGGACTCGGATAGCTCGCAGGCTTTTAGTGAATGACCTGGAGGGTTTAACATGCTGTCTTACTTCCGCTGTTTGAGTGCAGATCTGGCTACAAGCCCGGGAGCACCAAGGTCACTTTAGCAGGGTCTTTTCTAATTGGGACAAAGAGACTTTACTGTATGCACACTGCACTGAAAATGACTCTCAGTCTGCTTTTCTGGAGCAGCATGAGGAGAGCAGGGATAATAAAAACCATGACAGGAGCAGTATTTTGAAATGAAATCACCCAGAGAAGCTGCAACATGCCCAGCCCAAGGTGCAAGCTCTGCCCACTACTGCTCAAAGCCCAAGCTGCAGGCTCTGCCCACTGCTGCTGTGAGTCTGACTTTCCTTTTAGCTGAGTTTCTTATAAAAAAAAAAAAAACATCTAGCAGTGATTCATGCAACAAGCGGAGACACTTTAAGTAACCTCTAAGGCATGGGCTTACATAGACACAAGTATGACACACACTGATGTGACTGACATCAGACTGCTATCTGATGTCTATCAAAATGTGGCACATCACAGCATGTTCTCTTCTGTTGATATTCTTTTTTTTACTGCCTGGGTGTGTGCATCATCACAGAGACACACTGAGAGGGTGTGGTTGGAGAGATATGCAGCAGCAAAGGGAGATAGAAAGCAATGGGAAAAAAAGAAAACATTTACAGCACTGTCAGATTTGACTTTCCTCTAGCTATGTGAGGAATAAATCACAACAGGGCTTGCACTTATAAGAAATAAATCACTGGCAGCATGGCATGATCTGTGCTATAACAGCATGTCCTGAAGGGTTTTATTCCTCTTGTAGCACAGAAATTTGCCAACATGTATTAAAAAAGTATACAAAAAGTATAGTGTGTCATTCATTAATAAATTACACATTTATAGTTATATTTATTGTTGTGCAGCGTCAGCAAAAATGAGTTAGTTGCTATCACTTATGTTATAAGCAGTTATAAACAGTCGAAATAATTCGAAAATAAATGCAGCTTGTCTTGTTGCCAAGAAACCAGACAGCGCAAATTTCCTTATCCTTAAGAATTTCCCATGGCACTGTGGTATAAGGTGTAATAATACAATAAAAGATAATCATTAACTTTACTGTAAACCTAGGCTCCAAATGCAACTACCAAAACCAATCAAGATCTCCCGTTCTAATTTTGATAAAACAGCATAGCTTCTATACCATCAGCAATGAAATAACTTCAGGAATAATACCTGCAAACCTAGGTAATTTTAGGTCACGGAGCATAACTAGCTATAACTTAATAAGCTGTTGGGCCACCAAAGACCAACAGACAAGTTTCACTGGACCTTCTACAAGTCTCAGAAACTGTACTTGAGAGATGAAAGCTGCTCTTCCAAAAGATATTCTCTCAGTGTCTTGATGATGATGATGATGATGATGATGATGATGATGGTGGTGGTGATAGTGGTAGAACTGCTGTCTAACACATCGCTCAAAAAATCACCCATAGGTGACTGGTAGCTCTGAAGGCCATATGATTTACATCATTTTCAACCTCATCAAACCATTGAGTGAGCCCTCATGCCCTGTGGAGGGGGACGGAAGAGACCTTCATCCTGGAAGAGACCACTTTCATCAGAATAAAAATGTTTCATCGTGGATAAAAGTGAACAGTCAGAAGAACTTTATACTGATTTGCAATGCATAATGGAGCCACCTGTTGTTCTTTACATTCCTTTAAACAGATCATCCAGATAGCTGCCATTAGCTGCTCTAATAATTTAAAGGCAAATTTCTATAAAAACTGAAAGTTCTTTCTACCAGACAGATGTGATATCCTATCCTGCTCCTAGACTATAGTCAAAGACAGCAAACGTTAACATGTAGCTAGCATGTAGCCAGCATGATTACTAGCCAGGGCCTACAAACACAACATATTATGTTTTTTTGCTAACAAAGCTACCTAGCTAGTTACCCACAAAAACTACAGTGTTGTTCAACACCTAGCTACAGTATATACAGTATATTACAGCCTGTTCCTGCAAAATTGGATAATTTACTATCTTATACCTCTATTCTTTTGATCTAAGAAGATTCAGTTTACATTTCATTATGTATTATTATATTAGACCTATATTAAGTATGGAATAGCACAAATAGCAAGTCAGGTGGTGTGATACAACCTGTTCATTAATTTATTAGCAAACATCACATCACACTTTTAACTGTTTATAGTTATATTTAATTCCACTGTTATGGAATGTTCGTGAAACGGGCATCACTTGTGTTATAGCAACAATCCCTTATCAGGCTAACAAAAAGTACTGTAACTATGTGGCGATTATGCCAATACATTAATTGTGCACATTTTAAAGTTATATAACTCCAGTTATAACTAATATTCCAATATTCTTACCAGTAACTATTAATTTATATTCTTTATGAACTAGAATTTCTAGATTCTGGTATTAAAAAAACGACTCATGATTCACAGAGCCAGAGAGAATATGATGAGCTCCCCCTGCTGAGTCCTCTTTCTCCTGATCTCCATCTTTGGCAGCTTTTCTCTCCCACTGTTAATGCTGCTCTGGGAAAATCTGTAATGCGAAAAGAGCTATGGAAACAAATATCTATTTCTAATTTCTCTTCCAGTCACAGTCCTGCTTTCAAATGACAGAGACATAAATCAAACTTTCAGTATTCCAATCTTCCTTAGCTATGCTCATCATCATCATCATCATCATCATCATCATCATTGTCAGCAGTTACTACATAAATATCTTTTTCTTCATCAGCATCATACACATCATGCTCTTAATTATCAAACTCACAGCCTACATTAAAAAAAAAAAACTAAAAATAACTCAAAGCTGTCCTGTTAAACTGTAACGGTTCCAATGTTTTCAGTGGCTTTCATCACCCTCCAACATAAAACATGCAGTGTGAGATGCCTGTGTCTCGAGTGCTATTTCACTCTGCAGTGCTGTAATGATGCGCCTGACACAGACGGACTGAAGCTATTATTAGACTGAGCCAAAACTCAGCACAGACTGCAAAGTACTGGAAAAGCGATGGGATTTAACAGCAGGGAACAAAGGCAGTGACAGCAATCCATCTTCACACATACATATACACACATATGTAATTCTGTTCAGAATATACATCCTGTATATTTTAAATGCAGTCATCACAGTCATCCTACTTTAATGAATCAAGAATTAATATCAAAATTCTACAATCCTCTGCTTGAGAACCTGTTCCCCCTTTGAGTCTGGTTCCTTATGTGTCTGTCCTTGCCATGTCGCCTTTTAATTGGTCTAGACTAGGAATCAGATCTGATACTGAATATAAAATCTGTGAATAATACTGCACTGAAACGATGGATCAGTCCTGGAATTGAGCATGTCTCATTTAAAAGATAACTGCACATTTATTTGATTTTAATTCCAGATTATTTTATATAGATGGATAATTTATTAAATAAGTTTTGTTTTGTTTTTAACTCCTTATCCCCTTTGGCTAATACTAATAACTATGTATTTTGGAAGCTGAATATGAAAAACCCTCAAATCTGTCTTTATATAAAAAAAATCATAAAATCTGGGAGTAAAATTTAGTAGCTTGGTGCAATTTCTATAAGTAGCTCTCAATTTAAAAGTTCAGAGATGCCTTATATACTGTTCTGTCAAGCTTCTAAGACACAAACAGTCTTAAGTATTTAATTATGAAAATGCTCCAGACAATGATTTAATGAAAAGGGACAGTTCAGCCACTGGTTATAGGTACATCAAATATAAAAATTCTACACATCCCTGTTCAAATTGCAGGGTTTTTGTGATGTAAAAAATGAAACCAAGATAAATCATGTCAGACATTTTTCCACCTTTAATGTGATATAGCAAGCAACGAAATTCAGGTGAAAAACAACAGAAATGTTTTAGCAAAAAAGAAAAAAGAAAAAACACAAATAAACTGTTTGCCTAAGTGTGTGCATCCTTTTATAATGAGGTATAATAACCAATCACATTCGAACACACGATCTCACTGCCAAAAGGTATCGATTAAGCGTACCAAAGAAATTCCAAAATATTAGATGTACCATGGAATACTATGAAGGCTATCATCAAAAATGGGGCACCACAGTGACATTACCAAGAACAGACAAATGGACAAGACAAAAACTTATCAGGGAGTCTGCCAAGAGACCAAAGGCAACATAAAGGAGCTGTAGGAATATCTGGCAAGTATTGGTGACTCCCTGCATGTGACAACAATCTCTCATATTCTTCAGGTCTATACTGTGGGGTAGGGTGGCTAGACCTTTCTCATGAAAAAACAAAACAAAACATCCAAGCCTGTCTAAATATTGCCAAACCACGTGGCAAAATGTGTCTGAGACCAAGGTAGAGCTTTTCTGGAATAATTCTTAAAGATATGTTTGGCACAGAAACAAGAATGCTTATCACCCAAAGATCATGATAACCATGGTGAAGCATGGTGGTGGTAGTAGTATTATGCTATGGGGCTGCTTCTCTTCAGCTGGAACTGGGGCAGGAGTCAAGATGGAGGGAATCAAGGACAGCTCCAAATACTAATCTATTTTGGCACAAAAAATCCAAGTCAACAAAGGCATGGCTTGAGAAGAAGATCGGAATTTTGGAATGGCCCTGTCATAGCCCAGATCAATATCATATCAAATTCCTGTGGAATGACCTGTAGAAAGACGGCTGTGCATAGGAGATCCCCTCACAATTTGATAGATCTGGAGCATTTTTGCAATGAAGTGTGGAAACAAATAGCCAAATCAAGATGTGCTAAGTTGGTGGATTCTTACCTAAAAAGACTGAGTGCTGTATTACAAGCAAAAGGTGCATTAACTTTAAGTTATTAGTTAAGGAGTGTGCACACTTATGTAAGCAGGTTTTTGTATGTTTTTTCTTTTTTTTCCCTGAAAATTTTTCTGTGTGTTTTTGTCTGTATATTTTATATCCACTGTATGTGCTTCAAATAAAACTTCTTCAAATAGTTTACCTGCAGCATTGCTTTACCTGAAACCAGTTTTAAACCTTTACCACACCAATAATTTAACAAAGTGAAGGAACTAAAGAGTGATACTACTTTATGACAAAGAAACAAACGCTAACTTCACAGTTCATGAAGTAATGTTGTATGTGCAAGTGCTTGTGTGTGTGTGTGTGTGTGTGTGTGTGTGTGTGTGTGTGTGTGTGTGTGTGTGTGTGTGTGTGTGTAATGCTTTGGAGTAGATTGTGAATCCTGGATATGTCTGTCTGTGTGTTTGCATGTCTGTCTGTGTGTTTAAAATAAGTGTGCGTGTGTGTGTGTGTGTGTGTGTGAATTATTGTGTATGCATGGCACAAAAGACCACCCCGAGAGAATAAGAATTACAGACAGACAATGGCAGTCAAAAGCACAGAAGAGAAGACAGGGAAGGGCATGCAAGAAGACAAGGGGAAAAGATATAGAAAGGAGAGGAAAATATATAGAAAAGAGGGAGGGGGAGGAAAAGAAAAAAAGAGAAGTGAATAAAGGAAAGAGAAGGGTGCTTGGAAAGCTCTCACATAAAACAGGAAAAGCCACAGAAAGCTGGCTGAGGGCCTGCTCTGAATGCTGTCCAATGTGTTTGAGCCACTGTAAGTTGTACACTGTAATCGAATATAAACCCAGAGGTCAATTACAATTCAAGGGTAATGAAGTGTACTGAGAGCTTTTCAAGCCTTTCAAAATGGACTGATTGATCCCAAGATGACAGGAGGGGGTGCGCTATGGTGGTTTCTGTGGCAAAAATCCCTAATCAGAAAGCACTGCTATCAACACACACACACACACACATTTATTATTATACTTATTATCATCGTATTTGTTAGTAAAAGTATCTTTTACTAACAAAATTATTTATGCAACTAACTAATGCTATGCCTACACCTTTAGATCTAATGCTGACCTTAACCTGAATAACTAAATGAAAACCTTTTGACTCTTTTACTTTTATTGTTTGTTGTTTTTTTTTCTAAAAGAAATCTGCAATTAAAGAAAAGAAAAAAGAAAATCAGTTTTCCGCATGGGGACCACCTAGGTCAAGGTCAAACCTGGCAGCTCTTCCTATCCCTGTAAGGACATTTAGTCCCCACCGAGATATGAAAACTTGCCCACACACACACACACAAACCCAGACACTGTAAAAACTGAACAAGTAAAGGATTGGTAGATACACAGTCTGTTATTTTTCCAAGCCTTGAAGAACTGAGAGATTTCCAAATGAATAGCTCTCGTATGATTCCTGCTCAAATACTCTCTGAAGTAAGTCTCAAATTTCTGAAATATACATCAAGCTGCAATATGCAGAGGAGATTATAGGAGCTCACATCACATTATAAACTCATAAAAAACATGTTAAGCAGATCAGTAAGGCTCCAGTGTGGGTCCAATGAATACTTAAATTAATTATAGATTTCTATAAAGATTTTTCAGTATCATAATTCTCATCACAAAGGGATCTGTGGTGTATACATTTTATTTATTCACTGCTAACTTACAGCACTTATTACTTACGGGGGTTATAGTCATTATTTAGCTATCATTTTAATTGACTAGTAATGTAAATTACTAGTCAATTAAAATGGGAGGATAGATCGGAGGATAGATCACAGATTAAAAAAAACTAAAAATGGAATTCTCTTTATCCAAAAAATAAATATGATGGTATCTAGTATGCCTAATGGGGATTAATATAGCTCAGTTAATTTTTTTATTTTTTTTTTAAATCTGACCTGATCTTAAAGCATAGATTTTTTTTTTATATAAACTCTAGCTGCAAATGACCTAGTACATGACCTAAATGAAGTCAGATTAGGGCTTGGCTTTCAAGTATATAAAAGAAAAAAATCACAAACTTATGATGAAGAAATGAAAGAAGCTGTAGACCAAAGACGCCCAGCAGCACTGGAGCAGATGCACAACAGGCATGGCAGAATTTAGGGCAGAATTATTTTCATTTCAATGGAATCATGTGTTAGAGCCAAGCAGACAAGGACCATTCCCCCATCAAGCTTGTAGTCACTCTGCAACTTATACTAAAGCACAAAAGAGCTGCTGATTATCAGCACATGTAACCAGTGTAGAATCTCAGGATAATGATGATAGCTACCAAGAAAGCATTGTAAAGTATAGTCTTTTCCATATGTCCAGCTCGCATATTAACAGATACCACATTAAGAACGCGTTAACCCCCCACGGTTTGTGAAAAGTGATCTAGATGATCTCTAGTAGAGTAATGGAGCAATGAAGGTTAATGCGCTGATGAGGCTTGCAGCAGTTTGGGCCAAACAATGTGAGTGAAATTTAGAGCAGGACTCCCGCCATGCAAGAGGAAAGCCAAAGGCGATGATGTCACTCTTTCAAAAACAATGCCTCATTCAGCCCGCACTTAGGGGACAGGAAGCTGCTAGTCGTTTAAAAAGAATAAACAGCAACATCTGCTGCTTAGCATTCCAGACGGACGATGGGAGAGAAAGAGAAAGAAAGACAGAGAGACTGAGAAAGAAGGGAGTCCCCTTGAGAAACCAAGACAGATGCTTGACAAGAAAATCTTTTGGAGAAACATATCTAGTGTAGCACAGGGCCCTGGTTTTAGTAGGTCTCTCTTAGCAGTCGAAATTCTTTCCACTCCTTCTTTCTGGCTCCCAGTCAAATTCAGGCAGAGTAAAGCCAGCCGAAGCCTCCATCCCAAACTCAGTGGATCCAGAACAGCAGGAGAGAACATTAAGGCCACTAATGTTGGACTGCAATATGTATTCTAGTGCTGTTGGATTTCCTGAAGTGGAAATATCTACCATATGTTCTATCCATTCTGTGAGAGCAATTGTTGTACAAAGCTCTGTGTGTCTCTGGAATGTTACATCTACACATCATCTATATAAATAGCTTAATCAAAGCCAGCTAATTCACCACTTTGGTCAGCAAATGAAAGAGGCCTTGTCTGTAACTGGACTCTGCATGCCATCTACTGGTCAGAATTGGACAAATTTCAGCAATCCACTAACAACTTTGGCGGCACCATGGAACCAGGATGCTTCAGATGAAGAAATGATCTGTCTCAGCACAAGAGGACTAGCTGGGAAAACTTCTATTCTTTCTATTATTTAGAATTTTCTGATTTTCTTCTAGATACTTCTAGGTGTAGGTGACAAGGCAGAAAATATCACATTGTGATACTTGATGACATTTTTATGAAGATAATAAAGCTTCGATGAAACATGCAGGCATGTTATGGGAAACTGGGTTCGAAGAAATGGGTTCATATATTTTCATTTTGTTTCACCAATGTAAGAAAACATTTAACATCCACTTAATTGTTTCAGTGAATAACAATGGAGTTAAAAAAGCGCACTGATACAAAATGATATTTAAAAATGCATTGTGGTTCCTGAATGGCACAATAGTGAAATGCTATAGATATCTGTTGCCAGCTGTCCAAGACGGTGTAACTGGCCCTTCTCTCCAGGTGGAAGGATTGCATATCTCTCTCTCTCCTCTCTATCAGAACGACAGTAACCTTTTCCAAGCATCTATGAGCTCATGTATGGGAAGCAGGCCAGCTAGTGCTCTCCTCCAAATATATTCATATTAACTGTGCTGTCTTCTGTTCATCCTCCACTGAAAATGTTCACGTGATTCCTGTCCCAGTGGGCTTCTATTTGCACTTGTTGTAGGTGCCATGTTTGACCACTAGGTGCAGTTTTAACTCTGGGGAGCTAAATGGGGCAGTGCACTTGCTAGCCAACATCTTGCACAACATCTAGAAAGGTGAGCAAATCAATGCATCATTGGCTTATATCTGTCGAATAGCAAAAGGGTATTTTTAATCATTGTTCACTCAAAAGAGGTCATTTTATTTCAATGTAATTTAAAATGTATGGAGTTGTGAATGAGGAATTTAAAAATGGGGTAAAATCTACCCCAAAATACATTGGCAACATTTAACTCATGATATTTGGCCTTAAGTAATTCAGAATCATTGCATCCACAATCCAAAAAACATCTAGAGAAACTGGATATTCTATGAATTCATCCACAAGCATGACCATCTCTTTAATGATTTAATGATATTTTATGCTTTTGCCCCGAAAAGGAGTTAAACTACTGTGATGTGATGTTTAGAGAACAAGCTCCATCAAATTTACCAGAATAGTAAGAAAAGCTTTCTGTGGTGTTTATGCAGTACCATTAACAAGCTGACCAGATAAAATGTGCTTGATCATTTATTGAAATGAAATGACCTAGTTGATTTTCTTGTTGGCTTAATGGGAATAATGAATAAATCAATTCTAATCACACTGTATTTAATAATAAGAATGCTTTTGTACAATACTTTAAATAACACAGGCCATGGCAGTAAGAAATTATGATCCCCATTATTACATTACTCATTACAACAATTTATTGTAAGAATATGAGGAAGCAGTCTAGAATGTCTTGTGATTTTTTTCATGTTTTCAAGCCTTTTTTCGTGAAAACCAGAGCCTTGCTCATTGCACCTGTGCAGTTGTGTGTTCCTAGTATCCACTGAACAAGAGCGCCACCAGGAAGTGATACGACTTCACAGGTGGCTAGTCACCATTAAATTAGCTTGTTGTTTTAAAGACAGCAGGGACACCTGGCACACACACACACACCCACACACATACACACACACGTACCTGACAGAGCTGGGGAGGATTGCTGTCTTTTGTATGTTGCCAGCCAGATCATTGTGGAATCCATTGGGAATGCTCCACTGCGCTGGCTGGCTCAGCACATTTTCAGACCTGCTGCCTGGGATGGAGGTGTGGAGGGGACTGTCTGATCCGGCTTCGTCCCCATCTCCTTCCCCCTCCTGCGTCTCAGCGCTCTCCTGCACAGTCTCCAGCTCCAGCTCCGGGGGCTCAGGCCCCGCCAGTGCCCTCTGCTGGATGAGTGGCGTGAGCGGCGCCTCAAAGCTCACACAGCTGTCCGTCTCGTCCGTAAGAGACAGCACGTCCAGCGAGTCCAGGCTGCTGTAGCAGGTCCCGCCCCTCAGCAGCTCCGACTCCACGATGCGCTCGAACGTGGAGCTGAAGCCGTCCTGGCTCTCCTTAGTCCTGTTGCGCTCGTCCTCGCCGTCCTCCTCCTCCTCCTCCTCTTCCTCGACTGTTGTGGACTCGCCAACCTGCTCAACAATGCGCTCGAATGCTGAGCTGAAGCTGTCCTGGTTCAGTGGCTCATTTTCTCCCTCTACCTCCGCATCTGCCTCTTCGACTGAAAGCTCGAAGGTGGAACTGAACGTGTCCAGGTTCCCCTGCCGTGGCTCTTTATCACAGTCTTGCCCTTCCTCCTGTCCTTCGCTGTCCTCTCCGGTACCGTTCTCCAAACTGCATTGACACACACAGTCAGCATGTATATCAGCATATCATAATCTACTATGCCTCCTGAAATTACTTCTGAAAATCCACTACACTACATGAAATTCTAACTACATAGCATCTTATGCAAACGATGCAACGTCTGGCTGTCACACAGCAGCAATGGCAAAGCAGGATGGTGTGTGTGTGTGTCTCCTATCTTTAGCTGTGCTGCTGTCACACTCATGCATCAAGAGCAGCAGAATCCCAGCAGAGCAGAGCCTCATTCAGGACAGTTCCCCTGCCACTCAGCCCTAAAATATCTTCTTCCGCCTTCCTCTCACACACGTGTTACAGCCCACCTCTGACAATACTGCACTGCTCGAACTAAAACACACGTAATAGCTCCCTGCCTTCTTTTCAGCCCCAGAATATCTCCAATGACGTCTATGGTTTCTTGATCATATGGTTTGTGAAGTAAGCTTTGTACTTTTGACAGTGCTGACCTTCAAAGGACCTCTATCTCTTTATGTCCCTATTTTTTCTGCCCTGTCAGAAAAGATACAGTACAGGCATATTACACTATCCAAAAGGAACAACAGTGGTTCTGAAAGTTATATTCAGTGATTTTATAATCAGTAACTCAAAATAGCTGCTTTGAAACCCAACTTCCAAAGCCACACCCCAAAACACAGGCTAGACCAAACATAGGCTCCTAGGCTAGAACGTCTATACTAGTGCCAGAGGCGGAGCTTTCTGAATTGACCTGCAAATAAAGACAGATCCTTGTCCCAATTAGTTACATGTTGGTGGATCACATTATTTGGTTTGTTCCATTTTACAGAGCCTTGGGCATCACAGAGACCAGAATGTGAGGAGAACCTCACCAAAAATGCCCAAAATGTTCTGATTAAAAATCCTCATTGCACCTATAATGGCCAGTTATGCAACTTATTTGCTTAACTACTTCCCCTAGATCCTCTAACTAAAGGAAGAGCACACCTGAGTGAAAAGTGAGTTGAAAGGTACAAGGCACAGATTCCTAAACCCACCGTGCTGTTATGATCATTTTAACTGGTAGAGAGTGTTCATTGTGATAACGCTCCACCAGTTACAATAATATATGTGCTGCAATGACTCCAGTTTAATCAGACATATTTTTCCTGAGAGTGTGAACAATTTGTTCAAATTAAATGTATTTTATAGGATAACCCAACGCTGCTCTGTGGTAGACTGCTATAAATCTCTAGGTAATTAGATTACTAACCTTACTGTGTGCTGTGGTTCTGCTGAATCCTCTAACTGAGGCAGAGGATCATCACAGCCCTCACACTCAACGAGATCTCCATTGCTGTGTTCCGTGTCCCCATTCTTCCCAGCATCATCTTTGACCTGCTCTTCCTCTTTTCTCCTCTCCTCTTCCTCAGCTCCATTAGTCAGTGTATCCCCATTTCTGTCATCTGGCCTTGTTCCCTCTGACAATGTTTCTGTCTCTCCTGCATCCCTGTTCTCTGCAGCACCCTCCTGAATTCCAGTCTCCTCTGTCTCTTTTTCCACACTTACAGTCTCAGGGCTGTGTGTATCCTGCCGTGGCTCTGGCGGTGTGTTTGGAGGTGGGGTGTCTATGTGGAGGGGGTCATCCTGCCCCTCCTGGCTCATGGTGGCCTCTTTAGTCACAGTTAGGAGGCAGTCCAGGTAGGATTCAAACGTTACAACTGTAAGAAGAGAAGGATTATTTGAATATAAAGATGATTGATGTGGAATACAGATTGGGGACAAATGAAAATATGGCTTTCTTTAAAAAAAGTAGACAACAAAAACAGAATATTTAAAGATGAAATATGTGGCTATTCTCTCCACGTCAAATTAAAAATATATGCATCTCACCTACTCAGAGATTTGGGTACGAGACAAAAGTGATAATGTGAAGTGATCTGCGTCTTTTAAGGAATTATTGTGAAACTTCACCATATCTGAAAAGTCTGAAAAGTGGATATAATGTGATACATTCAAACAAACACTAGCTGAATTACCATACAAGCACTTCAGCTCATTTAGTGCTGGCTCCTCTCCATTCATCTCCACATACAGAATATAGTAAAAAAGCTTGAGTATGACCTTGAGTTTGCAAACTTCCAATGTAACTGACACATTCTGTCTAATACAGTTCATCAGATGACAGCATTCAGCGCTCAGTCTGGCAATTATAGTCCCTGTGGCAGCCGAATCAGGGACTAAATTTGACTGTGTGAACAACACTATGCTTGTCTGGTGGACTCAGTTGACTGAATATATCAAGTAGGCATCTGTAATGAGAGAGGGAAATAGATTAAAACAGAAAGTCATATAAATGGCATACATGTTTAGGATTCTGTATTCTTTCTTATTAGTTGAAAGAAGGAGAGGACATTTTCCCTCCTTTCCTTTCTTGCGGCTTGGGTGAGAAGGAAGCTGCAGCTCTGACGCACATGCTGCAGTTTAAGAATATCTAAAGCCTAAGACCTAATTCAATCAAACAGTCATAAAACTGCAGCTCCAGTTCAAACCAGGCCCTTTGTGGAAACTTCCATTGCATTAACCAAGAAATAAAATCAAATTTTGAATTTAGCGATACCTTTCTGTTGGCACATACGCGGCATGATTGAAGTTTTATGACATGTAGATTAAATCAAGCACACAACGTTTGTGCTGCGTGTCCAAGTGGCGCGTTTGTCTGAGCCGGCAGGTAGTCTCTGAGGTATTGTAACTCCTTCCCTTTTGGTTTTTATAGTAAAGATCAGGATCAGCATAGCCGCACTGAACAAAATTATTTCATATGATATTTAAGGTTTACTCTGAAGGTACACTTTCATCCTCTCTCTTACACACACACTTACATACACAAACTTATTTCATCAGCAAACTTCACTATAATAGCAAATGCATGCATATACACACCAAAGACACACGCAGGCTAATTTTCCGCAGCATAGCGGGCTGTTATTTAGAGCATTACTAAGAGTCCCAGTGCTGAGCCACTGGCAGATGTTCATGGAGTCAGAATCCAGCAACCGCTTCTACACAACCACAAAGCAGCCCTCAGATCAATGATACAAACTAACCCTTACTCTGAGAGACGAAAAGAGAGACTGGATGACTATTCTGGCACAATATTGAAGTGAGAGATGAAGATTAAAAGATAAAATGACAAGAGGAAGGGATAAATGAGTGAACAATTATTTTATGTTCAAAAAGAGAAAAATTAAAATAAACCAAGGAAACTGTCCTGTAGGCTGTGTCAATGCCCATGATGGCCTGTTTGATTAAAATTTTTCAGATTTTTCTCTCTAATCTGAGCATTATGCGTGATGGACCTGCTGCCATGGATTTGTACAGGTGTGAGACTGAGTTCCTGTGCTGTCAGCAGAACAGCAGGTTCTTAAGAACGATCAATTACCCTTAATTACTTTCAGTCAACCTACCACCCACCACATTCGCACAGTCTGTACTGTCGACATACCAGCAATGACACACACACTGCCCACTAATATACGAACCCAGAGTTTTGTACACAAACTCAAACACTCCTACTGATTGACTGTGCTTCAACAGCTTTGTCAAAGCACTGCAGTTGTTGCCAGAATATTAATAAATATCTAATAAAGTTTAATAAGACTGTTAATCCCATTTTATTACTTCATTATGAGCACCTTATACTGAGACGAAGATGCACAATAAATTGATATCGAAAGTAGACAGCTGAAGATTGGAAAAAAAACAACCAGGCAATGTTTTTTCCCATTGGAACCAGATGTGGTCTTCTGCTGTTGTAGTCCATCCGTCTCAAGGTTCCACATATTGTGTGTTTTGAGATGCTTTTCTGCTCTCCATGGTTGTTAAGAGTGGTTATTTTAGTAGAGTAGTAGAGTAACTTCCTGTCAGCTCAAACCATTCTGGCCATTCTCCTCTGACCTCTCTCATCAACAAGGTGCTTCTGCCCACAGAACTGCTGCTCACTGGATGTTTTTGGTTTTGCCACCATTCTGTATAAACTTCTATTGAGCATGAAAATCCCAGAAGATCAACAGTTTCTGAAATACTCAAGCCAGCCCATCTGGCACAAACAACCTTGCCGTGGTCAAAGTCACTGAGATTACATTTTTCCCCATTCTGATGTAGGATGACAGGATCATGAAACAATAAATGTCTCACAGTGACATGGCTCCTCTGAGCATGTTGAGATGCTACATGGCCTACATGGCCAATACTTGCAATGATGGGCTTGAAAAATGTCATGTATTGCATGTTTTGTGTTCTCTCCAGGCTCCCTGTCTCCCTCTGTCTTAATTTTGCCCACTAATGTTTTCTTTAGGCTCCTTATTGATTGTATTAAAGCAAGGTGCCTTTTCTTTAGAGATGGAGCTCAGTACGCGGAAACAAGCTGTGCAATGATGGATACCGACATAGACAAAGTGCAACAAAAGAGTCCCGGAGCAGTAACTGATAAAGCGCTCTGGACCAAATGGACTTCTGTGGAATAAAAAGGTGTCACCAATAGCAAAGCATGACTTCATCACACTTACCGAAATGACTTATTGAGAGTCATTGAAGAATGTTCTGCTGTATGTGTTGACTGCAAATTCAGGGTTAAGAAGGTAAATTCTAGCAAGCATACAGAAGACAGAAGAGTGTCTAATGAGTCTTAACCCTTTCAGACCAACATGGACCAGAAGTGCCACAAGTACCAATAGTAGAAGAGACTCCAAGACTGATTGGCTGTGGTGTGACTTACCAGAGCCCAAACACTCGGTCATCATTCTATATGCCTCCAACAAGGACAAAGGATAATCTACAGTATATACAAAACAATAATCATTGCAACAGTGAGCAAGACAAACTATCCGTTCTTCCAACAAATTTAGGCTACGTGGTAGTTTGATGACATAAGGAAAAGACCCAAGATGGCAAACAGGGACTTGGTAATTAGCTCAATGCAATGTATTCAGAAAGTATTCAGACTTCTTTTTTTCCCCACATTTTGTTATGTTGCAGCCTTATGCTAAAATGCTTTAAATTATTTTTTCCCACATCAGTCGACACTCTATACCCCATAATGACAAAGCAAAAAACAGATTTGTGATAAATTTGCAGATTTATTAAAAAGAAAAACCTGAAATATCTACATAACTATTCAGACCCTTTCCTATGACACTTGAAATTTAGCTCAGGTGCATCATATTTCTCTGGATCATCTTTGAGATGGTTCTACACTTTGACTGGAGTTGACCTGTGGCACATTTGAAAAGGCACACACATGTCTATATAAAGCCTAACAGCTTAAAATGTATATCAGAGCAAAAACCAAGCCATGAGGTCAAAGGAGCTGCCTACAGAGCTCAGAGACAGGATTGTGTTCAGGCACAGATCTGGGGAAGGCTACAAAACATTTCCACAGCACTGAAGGTTCCCAAGAGCACAGTGGCCTCCATAATTCTTAAATAGAAGAAGTTTGGAGCAACCAGGTCTCATCCTAGAGCTGGCCGCCTGGCCAAACTGAGCAATTGGGGGAGAAGGGCTTTGGTAAGAGAGGTGTCCAAGGACCCAATGGTCACTCTGATTGAGCTCCAGAGATCATGTGTGGAGATAGGAGAGACTTACAGAAGGTCAAACATCACTGCAACACTCCGCTGATTTGGGCTTTATGTTAGAGTGGAAGACACATGAAAACACGAAAACATGAATTTGACATTTTTTTGCAAATTCTAAGTGGGATTTCATGTGTCTTGCACTGAGGAGAGGCTTCTGCCACTCTGCCATAAAGCCCATCTTGTAATTCTCTAAAGACAACGTGGAGTTTTGTCTTGCTCGCGGTCGGATACAGTTATACCCAAAGAAGCGTCACACAGTCAGACAGCACAAGTGGGCTGAAATAGGGGATGCTCAGGATGCTCACATGTCAGGATGCACACCTCACCCTCCCTCTCTGTCTCTCTGTATGTAGTGCATGTAATCTGGAGTCTCATGGTCTGTCATGACCCACTAACCCCTTTCAGTCTGAAGACGACGCCAGCAGACACATACACACACACATGCAAGGCCAGGTCTTGGCATTTCCCACATACACTGGTTGTAGTGCATTAGATCACTTCCAGCATGCATTATATCAGTTACTGTAGATTTTTGCCCCCATACTGTATGTGTGAATGTGGAATATGGTTTTAGGACGCAAGGACAGAAATTAGGAATTCATTGTCGGTGGAGGCAGTATTTTCATTCAGTTCTGACATGTCTGGAGACTAACGAGCGAGGGGGAAGCACCGGGCTGTGTAAACTGGCCTTAAATCACCTGCTTCTGTCACTTCCGCCGATTTCAAGGTCAAACATCGTGTTGTATCGGCGTCATCTCACATTCAGCGTCTTCCCCTAAATCTTGCAGGGGATAAATCTTATTGTTAAGGCTTTCCCTTAGTCAAACCACGTGAGGAGGGGAAAAAAAAGAGAACGTGGCTTTCTGGTGGGCCGGTGTCTCGTGTCTCGTCTGGCGCTGCGCTGTCTGTCTCACGCCTTCATCTGGCTGAATTAACCGACAGGGACGCAGTTAGTCTAACAATGGAGTGCTGAATAAACACTGAACAATGGCCACTTTTAGGACCCGCGTTGGGTTTTTCATGCCTGTAACAGCACAGACCCTGATATTAGGCTAAAGACTGTTTACAGAAGGATGGTGGATGGTCATTTGGAACATGCTGGAAGCCGGCGTTGTGACTATAGCGCATGTCTACCTTACAATTAGTGTGAAATGGTGTCTGCTGCGCACCTGTTCAGACCAGCTCAGCTCACCTCAGGGCTGTGCCGAAAACAATACAGGCACCCTGGCACTGTGTGTGTGTGCGTGTGTGTGTGTGTGAGAGAGAGAGAGAGAGAGAGAAAGAGAGAGAGAGAGAGACAGACAGACAGAAAGACAGACTGTCTGTCTGAGCACACACTGAACTCTAGTGTCCAGCATCAGTGGAGGAAAATGCGCTCAGAGCGCACAGGTTGTCCGCGCCTGAGACGCAGCCATGTTCTCCCAGCCTCCCGGCGCAGTAACCATGACAACAGCATGGCTGGGGGACACTGGGCTCTCACTGCGGCCGCCGCTTTCTTCCTCTCCAAAATAGAGCCGGAGAGGCTTTTATTACCAGAGCCTCGTCCCCCATCTTAATCAGGCACGGCTTTCTTAACCGTTACCAAGAGAGAAAACGACCGACCTGACTGGAAAGCACACTGCATATTGATGCAGTGCATTGATACACGAGGGGGGTCTAAAAAAACTGCCAGGGCAAGCAAATAGGCTCTAGCATAATATTATGTATGCTACCATAACGCACGGGCTGAGGATGCATCCCAAAAAGAAAACCAATCGATTTATTCTGAAATGCAATTCAATGCTCCATGCACTATGATCACGATCGTTCATCTTTTTTTTTTTTATTCAGAAGCATTTGTGAGAATAGCAAGGTACTCAAACGAGCATAAATCATTGTTGCTCACCGGCAAAATGCGACCAGATGAAACGTGTCTCTTTTTCGCAGCGAGTATTCCGTCCTCACGCATAAGATATAAGATAGATGTTCTCCTTTTCTCAGATCTCCGATCCAGAGCTGTCCCACTGTCTCCGTGTGAGAGACGCGCTAGTATAATACAGAGCTCACCCACGCGCACAGTTACAACACACAACACGCGCGCGCGCGCTCACACGCTACACATGAGCAAGACTGCGATCGGCTGATTGGGATCTGCGTGTGTGTGTGTGTGTGTGTGTGTGTGTGTGTGTGTGTGTGTGTGTGTGTGTGTGTGTGTCGCGGTATTTACATTGCGCTGCATGAGAAGCTGATAGGAGACTCTGATGTTCTTGACCCTGTTGCTCTCCATCTCTTCCAATTAATTACATATTATAAGCCAGAATTCGTGGCTTCAGTAGAATATTTATGCATTGTCCAACTGGACTTCAGCATCCATTTCAGTCAAGAAAAGAAGCACGTCAAATTATAAGACTTGGGTGCATCAGCCTGCACCATATGACCACCCCTCAGACCCTCAGACCCTCAGACCCTCAGATGCCTGTTGACCAGAGCTTCTCAAAACCCCTTTAAGTGTGAAATAAATTCCATGGACTCCCTCAGTACAGATTTTTTCATGACCATAATCCAACTATTCAAATATTAGTCTTATTATTTACATTTTCCACAATAATAGCCTATTTTTGCAGTTTAAAGCAGGTGCCATAGAGCTTTTTATTCCCAAACCTTTACTCCCAAACTCACATTTCTATTAAATTCCATTAGATTCAAGCTGATATTAATTATAAGCTACTTGTTTTTGAGTTATTAATGTTTGGATTAAACCCAATTCAACTGAGCAGTCAAATCGACTAATAAATATAAGAAATCAATGAAAAAATAATAACTTTGATCAAACTAACAATTTTTTTAAATCCATCTTATTTCTATGCACTTCTATGCATGTCACATGTTCTCCCTATGTGCACGTGGGTTGCCTCCAGTTTCCTCCCACAGTGCAAAAATATGCTGCTATGTAGACTGGCTAGGCTAAAGTGGCTTAGTTTGTTAAGGCCACCCCAGACTAGCTCTGTGTCCTACCTTGGCCACCCCACTTAAAATGTTCTGGACCCGCTGCTGTCTGACAGTAAGAATTGCAATAATTTGGATAGACATGACTATCTACAGGAGCCTAAAGCTGAAACCTAAAATAAGGTATCTGACTGTTAAATGTGCTTCAGCTCTATTTTGGCCCAAAGCCTGAGAAATAACTCAGTATATCAGTTAGGACTGAAGCCTTATGTTGTTAATAATGATGCCTCAGGGACCCAAGGTTGAAATGATGCAGCAATGGCCATGTTGTTGTGTGAAATGGACAGGGAGAGTAAAGACCAAGGGGTTCAGAGGCCACCAGCTAAAAAAGACAGCAAAGCCAGAGCAGACCCCCAGATGCTGAGTGCAGCCATGACAATCGCAATCACTTATTCATTAAGCATCCTTTTTCTCACTATCTGTGCATCCCATCCCATGGGATAAAGATTTGGGGGGGTAGGGAAAGCTGAGAGAAACCCTGTTTACTGTTTGATGGACGTTGGATATTGGGTGTGTTGGAGAGAGGAGGAACGCAGGAATAGATGATAAGAGGGGGAGGGTGGAGAGGAGAGGTGTGGTGGGGGTAGGCTGCTTTCTGATGAGATGGATGGTATCAGGGAAGAGAAAATGTATGATGCAACATAAATGCAAGCATGTTATAGTGAAACATAAGGACAGGGAGGTTTAAGCAGTGAAAATATGGAGTCATTAGAGCTGATATATGGTTGGATTAATGAATCTATCGATTAGCAGATGTGAGGATGATGAATGCATGCTCAAGAAGCTCAGAGGTGTATTGGAAAAGGGATGGATCGGTGCATGTGCAGGTGATGAATGGACAGGGGGGTGGATTAGTATAAACAATGGATAGATGGGTGGGTGTGTTGAGGAGTAAAAGATTTAACTGAGATAATGATGATGATGGTGGTGGTGGGAGGGTTAAGTAAGTAGCTCTGTGGAGGACTTGAGGGCAGGATGGAGCCCTGGGAGAATGAAAACACTGGGACACTGGCTAAATGGACTTGCTAAAGGAAGAGCACAAATGGAACAGGATTGTTCATGTGCATTCGTTCAGTCTAAGAGAAAGACGGTATCTCAGATAATAACTCTGAGTGCCCTAAATCTACCATTTCAGATTTACCATTTGTCGAACATTTAAAACAGCTGACATTTGATACAATGGTATTAAAGTAACACTCTAGCTTTTTTTCAATCTAATCTCTATGTACTCCATATAGCCTATGCGATTACAAAAAACAAGAATATCATGTTTCTCTGAACCGAGAAACAGAAAACCCACTTACCCAATTAGCACATTTGTGGTAGAAGAATATATGTATTCCCAGATATCCAGGCTTCACCAGGTTCACCACAGCCCTAACAAGGACAACGCAGTTACTGAGCATGGATGAACAAATAGACTCTAATTTACAAATACCATTGGCTGAACAATGCATGAGTGCGTTCTACAAACAAATACAAAAATATTTTACCAATATGTTTGACTGTCAACAACTGCCCTTAGATATCCATTATAATTGAGTTTTGAGACAGAAGTTTTCATTTTTGAGTGCAGGGAAACGTCAAATTTCTCCTCTTTGGTAGTGACACATGCACTTCGGATGTAGTAGTTGGGGATTAGGGTAAAAACAGTGAAATATTCCTTTAATTAGGATTCAAACAGCTAAAAATGATTACTTTGATACCTCAAATCTCTTATGCCTATAGCTGGGTCTCTACATGCTTGTGTCAACTGAATGAAGGCTTAATGAATCACACTAAGAACAGCAGACTCATATTAGTAAGAGATACTGTAAGAGATATTAGTGAGAGAACTGGTGGTGGTCAGAGTGCTGGTTATCAGCTTTTATCCTAACGTAGAATGGTTGTGGAAATGTGAGACAGTTGGAAATGGCCTGCTTAGAAAACTTGCTCTCAAACTGGATCTGAACTTAGAGTGCAGAAACCCAGAATGAGTGAAGTGCATGTGATGGAATTGATTCTGAGTGGGACAACTCCAGGAACAGGCATGGAGAGAGCAATGCAGTTGCTCCGTTATGCCCTCAGGCCAATTTGGCAATAGGGAAAAAAGAAGGGCGGGTGGCACATTGCTGTAGACGAGCAGGATTTGGGGAACAGGGGAGCTCTGGGGTGTATCGTGTCGGATGGACGGATGAGATGGCTGGCTGGTATTCATGTTTACATGGGGAGGAGAGACAGGACAGGGTGCTGGATGGTGGGGGAAGGGAAATACTGAACAGTCTTCACTCACAGCTCAGAAACCTGTCACACACACTAACCTCTGACTGTCTACTGACAGGAGAATAATGTATTCAGCAAACGTCAGTGTGTGTGTATTCATTTTATGTGTCAAGGTACTTACTTTATTGTACACGGCAGACAATAACCTGTCAAACTGTAGATTATCCCTAGGTTTAGATTGTAACTGTAGGTCTATATGTTGTAGTATAAAAGGTCTTAAATTCAAAGAAAATCTAATCAGACATACAGAAATTAAAACCCCTTTAAAACCCTGGTTTAAAGATTTAGTATTTAGTAGTATTTTATTCGTATAATGAGCAATGACAACAATGCCACATCTAAAGATCAGACATGTTCACTAGCAATATAGGAAAGAAACCAGACAAAGGCTCCTTAACATTCATAGACTGCTTAGGCTGCTCGCATCACCACACATAAGCTAGTCAAAGATAATGCAATTTAAATTTACTTTTTATTTGCACCTTATATTTTTGTGCAGCATCTGTTTCTGTGTGTGCATGAACCAGGGACTAATTGTGTGTGCTCTTACTCTGCGTATGCATGACCATGTTTGTGTGCACTCCATACATGTGTGAAGTATGTGGGTGTGTGCTCATGCTGGAGTCACCCAGACTGCTGACCTAGCTGGAATATGAAAAGGAAAATTCTAGAAATGCTAATTGCTCTGGTTCACCCTCTTACCACTGCGTCTACTTAAACATCTCCTGCCTTTACAGAAGCATAAAAAAACACATTTATTTGTCTATGAAGCTTCCAGTGTATGTACATAATATTTAGACAGTTAATAGGTAAATAAAGAAAGAGAGAAAAAGCAAGTGAGAGAAAAAGAGTGGGAGGCAGGGAGAGATGTGAAGACAGCCAGACAGCCCAAAGGACATTACTAGTGTGTTCAGTTTCCAAGCTGTGACATTTATGCGAATCCCGTCAGCAAGCTTCCATCCTCTTGCCTAGTATTGGATGCATAATGATAAAGATGTCACACTCTACCTGAAATGGTGAAATTGAGAAGCAAAAACAGAAATCCTCAACTGAGCAGAGCAGGAACAACAATACCCAGGCGAGTCCCCGCACTGGGAGAGACAGCACAGACTCTGTGCGTGTCCAATAATTAGCCAGTCAGCAATAGTTATTATCAAGAGTAAGAATAAGCATGTCTGACACATAGACCTATCTATGTAATTAAATCCTGCCAGACGAGAGAGAGAGAGAGAGAGAGAGAGAGAGAGAGAGAGGGTGAGAATCACAACTTCTTATATCATTTAACAGACTTATTATCACCCCTCCTTGCCACCCTCCTCTGCTGACTTATTGTTCTGATAGGTGAGTTATTACACTGTACACTGTGACATGCAGGTAAGCATGTGTGTGTGTGTGTGTGTGTGTGTGTGTGTGTGTGTGTGTGTGTGTGTGTAAAACACTGGTCACGCCTGGCTAGCAGTTGCTGTCCATGGAGTTCCCTTTTGCAGATCATTTATTCTCCTTTTCTTTTTAATATATATGCCCTATCAAAGTTTCTTTTTAAAATAATGTTTACTATGGTACACTACAGCTACAGAAGCTATAACTATCATTGTATATTAAAGCTGCATATGTCACACTAAATGGGTCTGTATTTTAATACCAGAAAAATTAGCATCGCATAATTAATGAACAAGGCCTTAAAATAGTTACATAATTGACCAATTAGGATTGAACTGAGAACAGCCTTGACTATAGTAAAGTGAGGAAAAAACAAAAAAATAACAGATTTCCACTAACATATCTTTTATCAAATTATCAAACGGTCTTTCAAATGTCCATATCTATGTAGAATCATATCTATCCTGATGGGAGTTGCCTGTTGCAGGATGCCTCCATCTACAAGGCACGAGGGCTCATTGCATAATTTGATGACGATGAAAATAATGTAATTCATATGCTATCACCTCAAATCTCAAATCTAACCGAACACTAATGGGAGATTTTGGAGCAACATGTTAGACATTTTAGTGCTCTCCACCACCATCATCAAGACACCAACTAAGGGAACATCTTTCAGAAGAACAGTGTTCAGATCTCCAGCACAGTTTGAGAGGCTGCAGAATCAATGCCAAGGTGCTCCTCTGGTGGCCCATAGTAACCCAACACCTCACTAAAACATTTTATGTTCCTTTTGCCATTAATCTGTCACTGTGTGTAAGTTGGGTAGAAGAAACTGAAAAGAAGACACAGAAGTAGACACACTGAAGTTCAGGAGACTGAAGGAAATTGGAGGACAGAGAGAGAAGATGTGAGAGAGAAAGCACTAAACACAGACAGAGACAGAGAGAGAGATTAACTGGTGAATGTTGACCTTGCCAGCTGGTAGCTGAAGAAGCTGCACACACACACACACACACACACACACGCGCACATATCTGGACGTAGCCCCACTGGAGTTTACAGGCTGTCAGGTTGGCACAGGAACAACAGAGGGGGAGGGGGATGTGGAGACCTCATTAACCAGCTATGACACGCAAAACTGCAAATTTCTGCCCTTTCTGTCCTACCAAAGCACCATAACAGTCTGAATTGCATAGTTGGGAAAAGCTCATCACTCCAGCATGCTCCATTACATCAGGACTAAACAATTGTCAGTTTAGGCATTTAAGCATACACCACCCTTGGAACTTTAAGCATACACCACCCTTGGAACTAAAATGTTCTTGGAAAGGTCCAAGAGAACATCTTACAATCTTCCTTCACTAAAATCTCAGCTCGGCTTGAGAATTAAAGGTACGGTCAATTTGTTTTTTGAGTATAGTATAGTTAGTTTTTTTATACTCAAAATATTCAAATACAGCACCTTCATTCAGTATTTCTCCCAAAGCCACACCCCAAAACAGACTCAAGCACTACCCATGCCAGAACACCTGAATGCAATAGACGGCGCTTTCTGAATTGGTAAGCAATATGACATGCGCCGCCTCCTGGAAAATGATTCTGCTTACAACCACGCCCCAAATATGGGTTATGGGTTATATGGAGTAGACAGTGATTGCATTTCAGTTTGGAGCCACTGCACCGCACTGATGAAGTGAATGCTTTTTTTTAAACCCTGAATGCTTTTTTTTATCTGACACATAATCTCCTCCATACTGGCGGTGAAGAATGAAAGAAAGTAGAACTCTGAGGAGGAATTGTATTAAACAAAATATTCTGACAAATGATAATTCTTAAATCTGGTCAGAATTCCACATATGCAGTTTCGAGGCTAATTGCACGAACATGTCAATGGGACTTGTCGTGGTAAATAAGTTTATTTATACTGACCTTGCTTAGTGAGGATAGTTTAATGTGTATGTATAATGAGGAGATATGGTAAATATGCAATGTCAGTGGCATAGAAGCCCGGCTTTACAGTATTATTGGGACGTCACTAATATTTCCAGGACATTTTATCCAGACTAGTCTATAGAACTCTCAGGTATTTAGGTCTTGTGGAAAATCTAACATTAAACAGTATGCACCTTCATTAGGCTGAATAGTAAAGGTTTTACCCCATGATTCCCTATTGATGAAGATGAAGATCTGCTTCAAGTTTCTCTACAAGTACCAATTTGTATAACCCTGGGTTAAGTAAAGGGGAACCTCAAGTGAGAAAGAGTGTTGCAGTTCATCTCTTTGACTGCAGATATGTGCAGCTTCAGGCTTGCCAGCACTTGAGAAAAAGAAAGTGGTAGCTCAGTGGTTAGGACGTTGGGCTACTGATTGGAAGGTCATGAGTTTGAGCCCCAGCACCGCCAAGCTGCCCCTGCTGGGCCCTTGAGCAAGGCCCTTAACCCTCAACTGCTCAGTTGTACAAATAAGATGTAAGTTGCTCTGGATAAGGGCGTCTGCCAAATGCCATAAATATAAATGTAGAAAGAAAAGGTGAAAGAAAAATGGATACCACAATAACTTACCTCCAGAGGGCAGTAGAGGCAAAATGGATCAGCAAAAAGCAAGAGCAATAATACAGACACTGGATAACAAATAATCAGCCACTGGTCTGTTAGGAACCCATCTGATTATGCTTAGTTATAGAAATATACATTGCAAAAGTCTTATTAAGACTTGCACCATTTACATTGATATATTGTTTACAGGAAATGCTAATCTTGCACTTCCCCTACAGGAAAAATGCTCATTATGTAATGTTCCACTTTATTATTTTATTCTTTTTAAAAGTTGTAGGTAATTCCTGCAGGAAAGGTGTGAAGGAAATTTCTGCAGGAATTACAACTCTACAGGATTTTCCTGTGGAATATTCTGAAGAAATCCTACAGGACAAACGTGAAGGAAGTCCCCACAAGAGCGATCTTTTCCTTCAGGATTTTACTCCATATTCGTCTGTAGGATTTCTTGAAAAATGAAATGAAAAAGATGATTGATTACTGAAAATCCATGTATATAATTTTACATTCTGAATAATTTAGTGTGTTGGAGTTATTTATAACACAAGGCTCAAAACATCATTTAACAGACTAGTTAAATTGTTCAAGCAGGTTTCAATGCTAATTTAAAAATATTTTAATGCCAAGAATGTACCTAATAACATGATCACACAATGTATATTAAAAGATACATTTTTCATACTTTATTTAATATATTACATATTTAATACATAGTTAAGAATTTCATTATTCAGCATCATAAAAATACTCCACAGACAAAATAAGCAAGTGCAATTTTTCCTCCTAGATTTGCTGATAATCTGCTGTATTCATCTTGCCATCGGTTTTAATGACATTTCCTGTAGCTCACACATCCCCAAGCAGCAGGGATCCACTCCGTTGGGACTGTTTGGTTCTCTTCATGCCTTTTTGACCCCTCCCCAAACATAACATTTATGGTTATAACCGTAAAGCAAAAAATTTTTTTCTCATTAATCCAAATTGCTTTATTCCAGAAGTCTCGAGATTTCTCTAGACGCTCTTTGTTGTTTTGTTTTATGGTGTAGGCACAAAAACTGTGTTTTGGGGCAAATCTACCAAGCAGCCCATGTTGTTTAAGTGCAGTCTGAAACCATGCCACTTTGTTTCAGAGAAGCACACATTTGTATTGAAGATGCTTGTGGGTTTTTGTTGCATCTTGGACAATTTTCCTGACGGTGATGATTTGTGATGACTTCCTTTATCAGAGTTTGAACAGTGTTGATTGGCACTTTTTTAATGTTTGGGTGTCTTTGTAGAACCTTTTCCTAATGCCTACTGTTGATTTTTTTTTCTTGTATACTTTCTGAAAATGGTAAGTATCTTACATATCTGCCTGCGATGTGTAAACTTATGTGTAGAACTGTATATGATGGTGGATATAGTGAAAATTGAGCGTAGTACAAAGTTTGCAGATAAACAGGATGTTTCAGATCAATTTCCTTCATCCACTGTGCAAGCAAAGACTTGAAAGACAAAGAAACAAGCAAGGACAAAGAAACAGGATGTCCTACAGGAGTCATCATATCCTGTAATAATATTTAAATACTGCAAGAGCAAGAGTAATCATATTATGCAATATCAGTATACTGCAGGTTTGGGACTTCCTTGACTCCTGAAGGAATATTTATAATTGTGCAGGTTTTTGAGAATGACCCTGTCAGAATCCTGCAGGTATCCACACTGTAACCAGAGGGATTTTGTAATATCTGCACTGTTCACAATGTCTTCACAAAGGCTTGAATTCCTGAAGGACCTTTTTATAATGGTATGCAATTAATCTGCAGAATTTATAGTTTCTGTCAAATGTTTTAGCCAATGAATTATAGAAGATATTATTTTGCCTAATTTTAACAAAATTATAATTAGGGTTTTCGGAATTCCGGAACGTGAATTAATTGAACTACTTTTCGTCCCCTAAGACGACTTAAGAAGACGGACGGACGGTGCCTGCCTGCCTGCCACGTGAAGCAGATGAGTAAAGTGATTTCTTCCCCAACAACTCAGAGGAGGAAAGGTCCTTACACATCTATGGCACATGCACAGCAAATAAACAGACTCCCAGCCTGTATCCTGTAACACTGGTTGCCAGAACGTTGCTGGAATGTTAGTTTTTGGTTCCTGAAACCTTCTGAGAACCTTCTTTTTCATTTCTGTTTGGTTTTGCAGGAAAATTTTCTTTACATAAATAAAACATTTTGTGGCACAGTCAACATTCCCATAACCTTTAAATGACCTCCGGTAACTCATGCCATTCCCCTAACGTTCTGGTAACCTTTAAAGAATCTGGAAGAGTTAGTTTAATGGTGGCAGATTTAAGAGCAATCAGGCCTCTTCCCCAAAATGATATCAGGGTAAGAAAAAGAACAAAGGAAACAAAGAGAAAGAAATTAAAATGGGTGCAACAGCTGTTAACTACTTTCAGGAAAAAAGAAACCCCCCACTCAGTGTTAGGAATTTGGAGAAAGAGAGCACACAGTCTGTAGTGCTGCATTTCATGCATTGAGAGAGAGAGAGAGAGAGAGAGAGAGAGAGAGAGATTAACAGCGTTTGCCTGTTTCACCTCCAAACCAGAACTGCGGTTATCCTCTATGGGGCACCAAATATCAAACAGACAAACAAACAAGCAAACAAACAAACAAACAAGCAAATGAATAAGTAAATAAGCCCTCTTTAAATCTGACTTTGTTGAATTTTGAGGCTGTTCTGATATCTGATACAGTTTGCTAGTGATTCAACAGTTTTAGGTTTCAGTGTAAATATAATGCAGCATAATTGCATAAAAATGCAACCACACTTTTAGACCAAACCGACTCAAATCTGCAGTCTGCAATTTGCAATTTCATCATCATCACATCATAATCAGGCTCCTGCTGATCGCCATCACACAGTGTTCCCAGTCAGACTCACTGGCCACGTGCATTCTGCATTCCGTCTCCTCAGCTTGCAAATGTGAAAGCCCTCGTCTGAACACTGAGTGGCGCTGTTCATGAAACAGAATCAACGCATGCCTGTGGTGTGTCCAGGGCATGTGGGTGGTGCGCGTGCTCACACACACATCACACACACACACACACACACATACACACCACTCACACAAACAAACACCACTCACACCAACACACACATGCAAACACACACCACTCACACAAACAAACACAAACACACACACACACACACACACACACACACACACACACACACACACACACACACACACACACACAGAGAACCCAGGAGAGGCTGTTAATTAGCTGATTAGTTGAAACAGGTGTGTTAGAGGAGGGAAAACAGAACAGGGCCAGGTTTGTGGAGTGTCAGAGTTATAGGAGGCTATAGGAGAGTTAATCATTCATTCATTTATGCTATATATTCATTCATTCATTCATTCATTTATCTTCAGTAACCTCTTTATCCTGGTTGGAGCATTTTTTTTTCATTTGGCAGGAATTAATTGCTGGATTAGTGAGATAAAGCTGTAAAATCCTAATTAAAAAAGCTCTGTTTAAGTGCATCTAAAAGTATTTAAGTACAGCTAAAAGTACCCGAATTCATCTGTTGAACAAGTGATTGAAATGAAAGGACAATGCACTGGTGTCAGTGGCACCAAATCAGAAATATATCAGCAATCAATTGATTAAATATGTCTGATAAGGTTATTTATAAACTTTATCTTTAGAAATTATTGAACATAAAAGCAATCAGGGAATGATAACCCTACAAAAATAATGATAAAATAACTCAACAAACCCAGAAAGCAAGCATGTCAGTTTTCTAAAACAGGACCTAGCTGGTGTTCTGAGATATTTTCTATTGTAAGACTTTATTTGAACATATCTGCTGTTGTCTAGTGTGTTTTTGAGATATTCTTTCATTGCTGGCTTTTGTTATAGGACAAGCATTCACAACTAGCTGATTGTTCTGGAATGTTGGAGATTTTCAACTAATTTAAAATAACGTTTCAAAATAAATCTGAGTCTCAGTTTTCTGACTCTGAAGTCCACTACCAATTTCATATTTCACTCCTTGAGAAAAAGACTTGCAAACACCAGCATTCATACTCCATGTAAAGAAATTATGACTATCTACTGTTTAACGTGTTTACAATAGATGTTATTATTATTACTGGAGTATTATCCAAGCAATTTGGGGAAGAAAAAAAAAAACACTTGCTGTTTGCAGTTAGGACTATGTTAGCTGATTGGAGAGATTATTAGCTACTAATTCACTCTTCAAAGAAGGCTAATGAGAGCTAATGCTAATTACTGCTAGTTAGGCTACTGTTACTTGGCATCATAACTGTAAATTAATATTGCTATTTGTGTTAATATTATTAATATGTTAATATATATAGGAGTAGAAAAGTCACGTTACATGTAACATGTAACATATCATCCTTGAATTTGATTCCGAGTGTGCTGAGACAGAATTGCAATCACAAGCCATGTTCCTGTAAAAAGTATCATACGTGTAAATTTGTCTGGATAGATTTTGTTTGGGACAGTGTACATAAACTGTAGTGCATCACAAAAGGTCTTTAGGAAGGAATTCTCATAACCTTACTGCACATAGCCTAATTATCTAGCTAATTAGAGTTAAATCAGACAGCACAGGAACACATGCAATTCTAGCATACTTCTATTGAATTGTGTAAATTTACATTGTAAACGTTTGGTTGACACACACGAGCATAACGAAATATTCGTTATTGCAGTCCCTCAAAAACGCTTTACAAACACTGAAATCCAGTTCTCTTAATACAGAACCCTCTGGAAGTATTGGAGCAGCAAAGTCCTTTGATTTTATTATACACTGAAGACATATGAGACGATAGATCAGCGTTTCAGCTTTCAGTTACTGATATTCACATCAAGATGTGTTAGACTTAGACCATGGCACTTTTAGTGGCAGACCACCCAATTCTTAGGTAATCGAAAGTTTAAGAAAAGATCATCTTAAAATAAATAAAAATAAATAACACTTAATATTTGGTTGCATATCCCTTGCTTGCAATAAGTGCATCAAGCTGGTGAAATTCTCACATCATAAAACTGTTGCATTATTCTTCTGTAATGTGTTTCCAGGCTCCTACTGCAGCGTCTTTCAGTTGTTGTGACAAAACCCCCCAAAGAGGGAAGTCAGGGGAGAAGTCTACGTACGAGTTGACCCAATTCTAGACCCCTAATTGAACCCCTAACTTGGTCTAAAATCTTCTAAAATCTAAAAATTTCAGTCTAAGATCTAAAGTCTAAATGCCCGATGCTTATGCAATGGCGCTGATTAATTTTCCCTTTTTTTCCCCCTCAGCTTCAAAATGGCTCACATTTCTCCCATAGACATCTCCCATAGACAACTCTGGTCTTCATGTTGATCCTTTTTAACAACAAATGAAGACTTCACAGATGAAACCCAAAGCTCAAACCAAAGGTAGACATTCCGAGCTATTAATTGTTTAAACAAACAAACTAAAAGGGCACACTGGCAACAAGAAAAACCTGTCAGCTACATGTTCCAATATTTTTGACCACTTGAAAAATAGTTGTGTTCAAACAAAATATTCATGTCATATTCATCTTTTGAGCTCAAATACAAATATCTGCAGTGTATAGGCACTGTAGTTGTTATAAATAATTTCTGGAATTTTGGAGAAAAGATGATTTTTAAATACACATAAGAGAGCATACTAAATCTATGGGAAATCTTAAATACCAAGTCAAGTCAAATCATGATTTAAGTTCAAATCCAATACTTTAATACATCATAATACATCACAGGATTAATACATCACTGCTTTTCAGAGCTAAAACCTCATAGATTGTGTCATTAGTTTGAAAATTCAGCACATTAGGACCTTCTGGCTCTGATATAATGCAGCTTACCCTAATGGTGATATAACTGATGACATAGTTTTAATGAATTAAATGATTGATCTGAAAAATCATGTAGTGAACAATTTAGGAAGACATTTTAACCATTTCCATTTTTGAAAAACATGCACGTTTGTGGTGTACTCTTTGCACTAACACTATTTATACAGAGTGTGCTTAGGTGCTGAACTCTACACTTGAGCTTTGCTTATTTGTCGTTGTTAAGGATTGAGATGGATTGTATTTGTCCAAACCTTATGAAACCTACGTCAATATTTTGTGTAGTTAGGTGATCATATGTACCAAGTTAAAGAGTAACAGAAAAGTTTTTGGTTTCAAGCCCATTGTTTCTGTGAATACAGTTAAAGCAACTAATATTTAAATAGTGACGTCACACACTTGCGTGATACTTCTCTCTCTCTCCCTTCGCTGATATGAAAATTCAGTTCAGTTATCATTACAGTAATTCACACAGCGGGACGCGTGTTGCCAAATACCACACCAAACATTACACTTCAACCCTGGTGTAAAACTGACAAGGTAGGATATTTTTTCATTCTTTTAGGCTTCTAGTTATATTTAGAGATATGCAGTGTTTAATTAGCTATGGCCTTTGAGAAATAAGACGTCTCAGCAGTTCCATCTTGCAAGCAAAGTTGATTAGTTGCACTCAACATTTGGAGCAATTTTCCAACCACATGTTGTATTTGTAACAAAAACTGTGATGTACGACTTGCTTTGATTTGCTGTATGATTATGACACTGACATGTTTCTTTTAATGTTGTTGAAGGATCCATACAACTTTCTTTCCCTTTTCTTGCATTAGGCAGGTTTATCAAAGGTTCACTATAAAACATTTAAGACTCATCCATAGGTTGACTTGGATTCTTATTCTTTGAGAATTATTCTAATTTAAGGGCATGGTGCCCTTACTTATTTACCTCATGCCGGTGTTCTCGGGATAGGCTTCAGATCCACTGCAACTCTGCCTAGAATAAAGTTACTGAAAATCATCACTTGGTGCTTAGATTTCAAATAAAAAAATACATTATGGTTTTTTGGGCACATTTATTAATTTTGCTGACACATTTATCCAAAGCAAATTACAATTGAGACAGCATATGAATGAGAAGTTGATGGTGCACATTAAGAAGAAAACAAGTCCAGGTGTGCTGTTAATGAAAAATAATCAATGACAGCATGAAGTATTTATTCTTAAACTTAATAATAAGTTTATTATTTTCCATTAACAGCATGTCCTGTAGTGTTTTATACATTATATACAACAACAATTTGCCAACACTTAGAATTTTTAATTCATTAATTAAACAATAATCTGTTTATAATGAATGAGTTGTGTGTGGTTTCTAACTTTACTAGAATAAGACTGAAAATAACTGCACATAGTGAATGACAGATGTTTTGCCATCTTAAACCTTGCAATCCTTAATGACAGATTGACATGTGGAAGAAAAGCTGTAGGAGTAGCATGGTCCATATTGACCCTGTTTGTTCCCTGCCTTTTTATTTGAACTTTCTAGTTTGCTGTAAAGGGTGGAGCAAGTGGCTGGTGTTTCTAAATGATGACTGTTAATGACGAAGCACGCTTCTAAAGGATTAGCTAGTCATTTCTGGAGAAGGATCTGCATCCGTGGGACAAGAGGTAGGAGCTTATGGAGTCTTTTATCCTTCATATCCTTCAGATTTGTTCAAAACAAACGTGTAGCTGAATGAGGGGAAATGAACTGTTTTTTTTTTTTTTTTTGTAGCTGGATTTCATCAAGTGTTATGTGAAACTGTGAGGTGAGATTTCCCAGATGGAAGTTAAAATGCTATCAAGATTATATAAGAGTGGAATTCTATAGCAGTACCAGTTTCAACTACAGACACAATAACACACACAGAGCTAATCAGGATATAGGATTTGTCTAGGGGTATTTTCATTCAGTGTACTGACAGAGTAGAAGGAATGTGTGATACATGTTTGAACAGATATTTGAAATACCTGATAATGTGATATGCATTTATTGAATGTAGAAAATAAGTCATAACTATGAGACTTATGTGTATAACACAGCTCTGCAAAAGCACACCACATTAAGCGACTAGAAATATTTAATCACAAAGTACACTACTAGGTGATTAGATAAGAGTTTAAGGTAAAAGTACTTTCTGTGTCCATTTCACCTTGTTACTATTGGACTTCATGTATGTTTGACTAATTCTGTGTCTTACCTTCTGTCTGGCACTGATTAGCCACTTATTTCTCCTGATAGGTTGCAAGATGTCCATAAGACAAAAATGCATGGCTATGAAAACCATTTAAAGACCAGCAAATCAAGATAGTCTTCCAGGAAATTATCACGATGAATGTTACGACAGCCACGTTTACTCTGTCCTGTTCAGCCAATGTCACGGCAGCACCTCTTGGGGGTTATAACATCACTTGGAGGATGGCTATGATCGCTCTTATTACAGTCCCACTCTCGGCCATCACCATCATTGGCAACATCCTGGTCATTGTTGCCTTCCACGTCAACCCTCTCCTCAGGACAGTCAGTAACTACTTCCTGTTGAGCTTGGCTGTGGCTGACCTCATCCTGGGCACCATCTCGATGAACCTCTACACCACTTATATCCTTATTGGACACTGGACATTAGGCAATCTGGCTTGTGATGTGTGGCTGGCTGTGGATTATGTAGCAAGTAATGCCTCTGTCATGAACCTGCTGGCCATTAGCCTTGACCGCTACTTATCCGTCACGCGACCTCTTACCTATCGGGTCAGCCGCACAACCAGAAGGGCAGCACTGCTGATTGCTCTGGCGTGGGGTATATCTTTCCTGCTTTGGGCACCAGCCATCTTGTTCTGGCAGTACATAGTAGGTGAAAGGACAGTGCCTGAAGATCAGTGTTCAGTCCAGTTCCTGTCTCAGCCTGTGATCACATTTGGAACAGCCATTGCAGCTTTCTACTTGCCTGTCAGTGTAATGGTGGGTCTATACTGGCGGGTGTATCGAGAGACGGAGAAACGTTCGCGGCAATTGTCTAGGCTAATTGCATCCCGCATGGGTGACTCAAACAAGTCATCACAGGTGAGTTACAAATGTTGATATTCAGTTCTATGTATGTACCAATATGTAGATTTTAGGACGTGTTACAAAAAAAATTTTTTAAGATCTCATTTTCATTTTTTTTGTGTTATTATCAGTCCCAGTCCAGTAGCAGCTATGTAAGTGATACTGAAGAAGCCAGGCATCAGATAACCATCCAGCCAGAGCCAGAAGAGAGCACTAGGACCCTGTGTCCCTCCTTCACCCAGTACACAGCATCATGGTGGAAGAAGAGTAGGATAAGGTACACTGGAGCTCCATCAAACACTGTAAACATCCACACACAAACTGGCACAGACTGCTTCCTCAGCAGTGAGGATAGGCAGAAAAAAGCTGCATATATTCCTCTTGCTCAGATCAAGAGCCTGGACTCACTGAATGATTCTGATGTTGATTCTGATGCTATCCAAGAGGCGAACTGCCAATCAGACAGTCAACAGTCCCTCAATGTCAGACAGTGTTCCACTGTAACTACAAGAACATCACCAATTTCACAGTCAGTTTCACAGAAAATCCGCAAGCCACGCAGTTGGTCTCTGATCAGAGAGAAGAAAGCAGCAAGGACCCTGTCCGCCATCCTACTGGCATTCATTGTGACGTGGACGCCCTACAACATCATGGTGTTGGTGTCCACATTCTGTGAGCACTGTGTTCCTGAGTGGCTCTGGCAGTTGGGGTACTGGCTTTGCTACGTCAACAGCACGGTGAACCCAGTTTGCTATGCATTCTGCAACAAGCACTTTCAAGTCACCTTCAAGGCTCTGTTACTCTGCAGGTGGAAGGAGCAGAGGAAGGGGAAAAGATGGACTGTTTCACAGGAAAGCTAGTCAACTCACAGGAGACTGTGGGTTCCTCTCATTTTTTAATTGCACATCCTTGTTTCCTTTCCTTGCATCCTCAGAGAGGGGAGCTAATGAGATGCAAGCACAAGGGAATTTGGCAAATGAGACGTCCTTGCTCATTGAAGTGACAATTATTGAGACTTGTTGCACAATTGCATGGTCTATCACTCATCATTACACACACTTACACACAGTGTAATTAACAACTAATTTACCATCAATCAAAACATTATGCCATATGTACATTGCATTCTTAAATGTTGTTGTTCAAGCCTCCAAGATTCTATACCATCAGCATACCTATGGGCATATCATAAGGAAATTCCTGCACATTTTACCCATTGTTTATTTTATATATATATATTTTTTACTGTTATTGTTTTTCTATCTGTTTTTGGGGAGGCGCACAATTTTTACCATCATGGGTTACAAAAAAGACATATATAAGAGGCAACTGATATCCCCACTTTCAGATTCCTCTGAACAAATGTAAAGAATTGATACATCCATGTTGATGATGATGGGCCAATGTCCAGGGCTGAAGGATGTAGAATTGAGAGTATTAAAAATAACACTTTTTATAAAATTGTGGAGATTCTTATTTGCTAGCATAAAGCTGTGGATTTCTTGAACAGTTAACTATTAACTTTGGTTTTGGTCTCACTCCAGGTAAAGTTAAGAACAGCTTGGACTACGAAAAATGAGGATGAAGGTTTTACGTTGCAATGAAGTGGACATTGAAGGAAGAAGTGCAAAAAAGATCAGTATATTGAGACAATCAGAAACCACTAGAGCTTTCCTTACTCTTTGTGAATGTTATATTGGGTTAAACAGTCCATGCTGTTTTGTGTTTATTGTTGAAACACTGTTGAAGTCAGGTGTTTGTGCGCAGATACATGGTGGAGCCATGTTTAAAAGAATTGAAAACCATGAACACTTGTGTTACATGTATGTTTATTGAAGAAAGGGCAATATAAAAGGAACATAAGACAGCATCACATTCATTACCAAATACTAAAAGACACAAAACTCCACAGTTTGTCAAATACTTAAATGAATGAAGGAAAAATGCTTTTGAGAATGTGGACCTTGGCACCATTAATTCCTGCAAGGAAAAACTCAACAACAATAAAAGTGTACTTCCGATACATATAGATATTAAAATACACCATACTCTTGTCAGAATAAGGCCATGTGATTTCTTCTGACATGCACTGTAAACAAGCAAGGAAAAAAACGACAAAAACAACAATCTGGCAACATATATATATATGAACAAGCTCTTCATATCCATTAGTGAGGGATATTTATGGAAATAATCACTTTCTTTACTTTCCTTAGTGCTCAAATCATTTAAAACACTTGATATATGTAGTAATGTGTCAGACAATAATGCTGCAACCGTGGCATGAAGTGAAGGTCTCTGCTGCCAAGTAAAAGTCCCCAACCCGCTCTACCTTCTCCGCTCCTCAGCTGTCACACCAGGCTAATAACGATGTTGTGAAGACAGCAAAATCTAGCTCATGTAGTGTAAAAAGGATTTTTAGTTGGTGTGTATGAGCTGGATCAAAGGGAGTGTGTGATCATGTGTTGTCTCATAAGCAGTCCTGTTGATGTGATTACTCTACTGTAGGATTCTGGCTTTGGTAGATGGAAGCCTTGTCCTTCAGAAGATCCAGACACAAACGACAACTCCAACTTCCTGTACGTGTGAAACATGAAATACAGGTTACTGTTAATGACAATGTAAATGCAGTGCTGCCTGTAACTACCACTAATCCCTGCAAACGCTTTAGCACATTTACATCAACCTTAGAATATAGTATACATTCAACTATGAGCCATCATGAGACTACAAAAATATACTAGTAATGTATAGATAAACATGCAAGCAGAAGTAGAATTTATACAGAACAGATTTTTTTCCTACACTGAATAAGGCAAAGTAAATAATTGTAATATGTTAGGTTGACAGTTAGTGACACCAAGTGGCTTGACACAAAACTGAAGCTATTTTTGTTAAGCTTTAGAAAAAAGAAAAAAAAAGAAAGAAAATAAAATCTGTGGCCATCTTTCCTATTGTATTTTTTTGCTGGTGAAGATTTTAATGTCATTCATTAATTTTCTAGTAAACAAGTTTTATTAAAACGAGTCATTGCCATAGTTACAGATTTTAAGTCCACTGTTATGCTTCCTTCCTTTCTTGCTATATTGTACATCCCTTTATTAAAATATTCATTTATTATTTTCAGTGTAAAAATTAAAGCTAAAGATGACAAAATTAACACTGATAGAGAAGGAACATATGATGTATAAAAATAAAAATGGAGCATAGCCTGAAGGATTAATGTTTTGCAGTGTGTCTAAAGTGATTTACCTTCTGGTGGGTCGGACATAGGAGGAGTGAGGCAGTACATATGGTATCCTCTGTCGCAGTCATCACAGAACAGAAGTTGGTCCTGAATCAACACAATCACAAGAGGATACAGTCAAATGGGCACATTAAGGTGTGCAAATAGACCTATTGTATCACATTAACATGTGAATGCAAGACTTGCAGGGATTGAGACATGACGGTGTGCGAGTGTCTGAAGAGGTCACTGAACTCACATCATTCTCAGATGTGCCACAAACATTGCAGCACTTGCATTCAATGCACTGCCAGCGATATGTTTTCACCGCTGCCATCATCACTGCTGTGAACTGCAGGCAAGAAGGATGGCCTGAGAAAATGGACATTAAAAAGAGCATCAATCATAATGCCAACAATATTACAAGCTTCAGAAGTCCTTGGCCTATGTTACACAAACAAATAAATGATTTATGAAATAACCAGTGACAATAACTAACCAACAACCTAAACGTGTTACAGTCACTGTGCTGAAATAAGTGGCTACAAGGTTGTTCCTCTAGGGCTTTATTGGATGAGAGGGAAATGTCATACCCGAGCGTCCACAGTCAGAGCAGGACACCAGCTCCTCAGACTGGCCCGTCTTCTGGTTCATGTTGGAGTCACCCAGGCAGAAATCACAGTAATCATTTGGCGGTGCCAAGCCATTGGGACCTTTCTTAGGAGCTAAGGACAAAGTGGACATTGGTTAAAAATGGGGTGTTATTTAACAATTTGTATTAAAATGCACTTTATATAAATTAACTGGTACAGCTAATGATACTATAGTATAGTTTAACAGGAGTTAGACAAATAAAAAGCTTCAACGTGCTCACCAGATCCATATTTGCCCAGAAACTGACTAGGCTAAAAAGTGGTAGATGATAATTTAATAATACATTAGTTTGCTAGTTAGGTGCATTAATATAGACTAGGGGAAACAAACAAGAACACAATCATGTAGAAAATTGTGTGTGCATCCATAAGATGTTGGCCAACATTTCAGCTAGGACATTTCACTCATTTTATCCAAAGTGACTTACAGCTGAGATAGGATACAACCGAGCACTCGAGCATTCAGTGGCCCAACAAGCGTCGGTGCTGGGATTTGAACTCAGGACCTTTCAATCGGTAGCCCGATGCCTTGCCCACTCAGCTACCACTGCTCTACGAACTGTGTTCTGTCTTCATATTACACGTTAAAAAAAGATGTTATTTGGGTCTGGTTAGCATTTAGCATGCTCTGTTGACATACTGGTGCTGAACTTTACTGTGCTCAGTTCCATCAGTTGCTCCATATACCTGTGTGTTCCAGTCATCCTTGAAATCTGCTTGTCCCAAGTTCCTGGGTTACTAATTTGTCCACTCCAATGTAGTATGACTGTAAGTAATGGACATTGCATGACAAGGAGGACACTGAAATCACATGACTTATAGAACTTACTCTTGGTTTCCTCCTGTGGTGCAGGAGTGTGGATCTCAGCTTCCTCTTTCTCCTCTCCCTCTTCTTCAGCCAGGTGAGAGTGGGTGTAGTGGTAACTCAAGCCTGGTCTGTTCTTATAGCGTTTTCCACAAACTAGACACAAAGCATATGTGTTAAAATAAATACGGGTCAGCATGCACAAACGCATACAGCGCACCAGAGGAAAGCAACTTACTATCACAGGCATATGGTTTATCACGATCTTCCAAAGCTGCTGCAGCTGCTTCTGTTTTTTTCTTCCCATTTCCGACTCCACGACCCTAACAGACAGAGCACATCAGTCCATTGTTGCTTCTAACAAATTTATTCTATCACCAAATCACAATTAGGCTGCAGTGTGTCCGTTGTCAGCTACCTTAGATTTTCCTTTCCGTCTTTTTGGGGTCTCCTCCTCAAAATCTTCATCGTCCAGGTCATCCAGATAGTCTTCTGGTTCTAGGATTCTCTGAGAAAACAAGTGAAAAAGAACGGACTCTAGCAAAACACAATCATTCAAATATGTAAAAACAGTTATCTACTATGCTGAAACAGTCTTAGGGCATTTTCACACTTGGCCTGATTGCTTGAGGCCACACGCAGGATTGATTCTAAGCTGGTTTGTGTGAAAGTGATATGAAACGTGTTCTCATCTGAGAATCCACTCTTAATTGTCATTTTAACGTTTGTATACTCAGGGCATTCATTATTTTATCTGTTTTTGTGCAACACTCATCAACGGTTTGGGTAAAGTCAAAGCTGCTTGCTTTCATACAAAAACAACTCCAAAATTTATCAGTTATCATTTGCCTTTTAAAGATACTTTTACTTGAAGGCATTTTGCTGTCCTTACACATCAAAACATACCCTTCCCTGTCACTGTGAAACTTGATATAGGAAGTAATGTGACCAGTAGCAATACTCCATGACATTATTGTCTGCCTGGTCTGGAGAGAAGATCACTTAAACACACTGTGCAGTCCGAACCAGAATTCACATGTAGTGAACAATTCACCCTGAAAAGTGAATAAGCAGTTCCCTGAACCAAACTTAGCATGGTGGTGGATGTTACATCAACTAGTTACCTTTCTCACACGTGTGGATCCACTGTGGCTACTGGCCCCGGCAGTGCCTGAGATGTCTGCCAGACTCTGGTCTTCCTCTGGGCCCCTGAGCTCTGGAGCAGCTCTCTTATCCATGGGTTCTCCTTTTAGCAAAGCCTCCAGGCTGCTTCCATCCAAAGGCCCTAACCCATCTTTTTTCAATCCCAATTCAAGGTCGGCTTTAAGAGAGAAAGTATGCGTGTTGGTGGAAAACAGCCTCATTTTAAAATTATCGATAAGATAAAATGATAAGATTACCTGCTTTGAGTGGGGGGAAAACCAAAGCGGGGTCCTCGGGTGGATGTGCCCTTCTCTTCTTCCTCCAGCGGCGGGCAGGGTACGTGTATAACTGCCCCGGTGCTACGCCTTGTCAAGGACAAAGTACGCAATAAGAAAACAAGTGACAGTCATTGAAATGGTGCGGTATGTGGATAAAGAAAAGCATATCAAACCTGCACTCCTGTGCCTTTTCTCCATCCAGATGTAGCAGTTGCTCTGAGCCACTCCAGTCTGGGAGTCGAGAAAAGGCATGAGGATGCTTCTCTCTGCACACAGACGGGCATTGTAGCTGTGACACTGCTCCATGGCATCTTTGTAATACTGCTCTCCCATCCTAACGCACAAAACATACAAATGTTCATGAGAAATTGCAAGACAGAAAGAAAGAAGAGAATGAAATAGCGTCCAGCTGTTATGGCGTGTCGCAGTTTGGCGCCAATTAACCGATTATTCGATTAAACACACCACTAACAAACAATAGCTACAGCTAGGTCTCCTTTACTCAAACAAGAAAGCGTTCAACACAAACAAATTACACAAAAACTCCATGCAGCGAGTAAAACGTGTCTCGAATGACACATATTGGGCAAATACGGTATGTGCAGGAACAGTAGTTAGTAACTATATAGCTAATAGGCTAATATTTTTTTCTTGGAAAACAATGAATGGAAACGGTTAGCAAGCCACTGTTTAAATCGATAAACTGAGTTAACTCGATCTAACACACCGCTTCGTTCTGATTATTTAAGAGCAAACTTGTTCGATTCTGAGCAACAGATAACCAACGGCTAGTCATTTTAATGTAGGAAAAAATCCTGTAAATCAACTCACACTTTAACAACATTCTCAACGGCCGCCGCCATTTTTTGATGTAATGGTCGTAATGTGCACTGCGCATGCGCACCACATGAACGCTGCCAGATGTTCGCACCCCCAATGAAACCTCTTCAGCAATCAGGCTCTGCTTTCTGTCCCTTTGTCTTCCAGCAAAACCCCCACTTCTCTACCAACTGTTCCTCAGAACAGCAGCGTTTCATTCAATTCTACCATACGCAAACCTCAACGGAGAAAAAGTAGAAAAGGAGAAAGGTTTTAGAAGATATACAAGATCATATTGAGTTTATTTGAAATGTATTACAGCATAGAAAACAAACAAACAAACAAAAAGAGTTATACATCTATTCCGATTAATCTGCCATGTCTCCAGTCTCCATGGCTTCTGTTAGGATGAACTGTTTTGCTGTTTTATCTCCTGCTTAAAAAACCACAAAGAAAAGCTAACAGTGAATGCAAGTCTTGATTTCTGGTCACAATCTGGTCTTGATTTCTATATTTTATCTAGAAAACTAATTGTATATACATACATACTTACATACATACATACATACACAAATACCCCAAATATTTATTCCTTCCAGCTTTTCCTTTGTTAGAATGAACTATTTCAATCTACACTTATACAACACATAACAGGTTAGTGGTATTTACAGTCACAGCTAAGATTATTTGATTATTTAACCATGGTGTTTTCTCATAAATCTGGATGAAAACTAAATGATAACGGTAAGATCTAGAGCTCAGTAGGACTGAACAATGGTGCCTAGTCTTTGCCCAGACTTTCTACAGCCACCTAAGAGATCTAAATTCACCTCAGTGCAACAGCTTTCAGCTTCACTTGTTTTATGGCAGCGCACTAAAAATAACGGACAATCTTTCTTTAACGCTTTATATAGAACAAGAAAAAGTCGAGCTATTGCTCGCATAATTCGGTTATGGCGACACGCTGTACAGCAGAACTGCGTGCACGCGCGTCCGCCATCTTCTCAAACCTCGCCGCGCGCCTCTGAAACCACTGGAATTATGGGATTTAAAGCGTTTTTCCGAATCTAACACTTTCATATACCTTTCCGTATATTACAGTACATTAGTGTCTTTTTAATTCATAGTATTTATAAACACTATAATCTGAACACACTCATATTTCTGTTTAGAATATTAATCTGTGCGCGGGTGCCGAGGAATTATGGCAGGTTTGCGCAACCGGTGACATCATCACTAGTCGCTCCGCCCACATGACCGCCGCCATTTATTCCGGGCTACAGACCGCCATTTTAGATTACCCGATCACGCACATCTAGAAGCCTCGTGGAAATGGAGAGCCAGCTTTGCAAGCTTTTTGTCGGTGGACTCAACGTCCAGACCACAGATGAAGGCCTCCGCAAGCATTTTGAACAATTCGGAGCTCTGACCGACTGTGTGGTGGTGCAAAACCAGCAGCTGAAGCGCTCGCGCTGCTTCGGCTTCGTGACCTACTCCACGCCAGAGGAAGCCGACGCCGCCATGGCCGCTAGGCCTCATGTGCTGGACGGCAACAACGTGGAGCTGAAAAGAGCAGTGGCTCGGGAAGACGCCGGAAAGCCAGAAGCCCTCGCAAAGGTCAAGAAAATCTTTGTCGGTGGTCTTAAAGACGACATCGAGGACCAGCATCTCGTCGACTGCTTTTCGCAGTTCGGTGCCGTCGAGAAAGCCGAGGTGATCACAGACAAAGAGACGGGCAAGAAGCGCGGTTTCGGCTTCGTGTACTTCGAGGACAACGACGCTGCCGATAAAGCTGTAGTGCTCAAGTTTCACAACATTAACGGCCACAAAGTGGAGGTGAAGAAAGCCCTGACCAAGCAGGAGATGCAGAGCGCCGGGGGTCGTGGCGGTGGCGTTCGGGGAGGAAGAGGAGGAGGACGCGGCATGGGAAGACCTCAAAATGGCTACGGCGGCGGAAGAGGCGGTGGTTATGGCGGCGGCTACGGAGGTGGCTACAGCGGCGGCTACGGCGGAGGAAACGACGGCGGGTATGGTGGCGGCTACGGAGGTGGCTACAGTGGCGGGTATGGGGGCGGCTACGGGGACCAAATGGGAGGCTACGGCGGTGGCAACGGCTACAATGACTTTGGCAGCGGCTACGGCCAGCAGGCCTCGGGCTACGGCCCCATGAAAGGTAATTACTCGGGCAGAAACAGCGCTCCTTACTCCCGAGGTGGCGGCGGTGGTGGTGGTTACGGAGGCAGGGGGGGTTATGGAGGCTCGTATTAAAGAGCGGGTTTTATAGATAGAGTAAAGTTCCTCCTCACCCCAGGACTCGAGAGAATTTAGCACATCCATATACAAGAATCTTCACTGTAATCCAGCCTAGCAAAATGTGTAGGGAGTAACGGCGTTTACAATTACAACACCGTGATCAAGTTCAGACCTGCATCTTTATCCTCCTCCCTAAAGTACTAGGCGGAATTTCACCAAGGCATAGGACTCTTACTCCGGATCCTTATTTTAGGACTCTCCAGTGGTGGCAGGGGTCAGGTTACCTGTCGTAAAACTATTTTTTTATTTTTTTAACCAAGATATTTTTTGTCTTTTGAATTAAGTTAAGATTAGTCCACTTGCTTTGTTAGCCTAGGCATGTTTTCTTTTTTTTCTTCTTTTAGGATATGTATTGTATCTTGTGTATTTTCCTTTTTACTACTTTAAGTGTTAAATATGGGACTTTTTTTTTGATCAACTAGCCATGTTAATTCTCGTGAACTCGATCTGCTTTAACTAGGCTTGTTGGTCACTAGATTTGAGCAGGCTGGGTGCGACTCCCGCCTGAGAGGTCACGTGTCCTTTGGCCGCTCATCGCACACAGACGCGCAGCTTCCAATTAACACCATGTTAAATAGTTGAGTGGTTATTATGAACATTGTCCTAGATGTTAAGTGAACTTGTTTCATAGGTTTGGTCTAGTTTGTTCCCTGCTCCAGTTAAAACCAATTAAGACGACTTCCTTTAAATGCTGTCTCATTGTATTACTGCTTAAAGTTATTACCCTATTAAATATTGTTTATTTCAGTTCCAAGCACGCTGTATGTATTTCTATGAATAAACAAAAAAGTTCTTACTCTATTAGCTATTATGTCTTTCACTAGATGAGCCTTTATTAGCTGCTAGACTTAAACCAGTGAGTTTAGCTCGCATCTCAGTAACTCAGTGCTTCCATTACATGGTCATGAGCCTGAAGTTTCTTTACACCCTGACCATATCTACACAGATGAGTGGGAAATGTAAAATCTCCCCAACTATTAAATAAGGATATGTTGTCTTTACTGTAAAATATGTTTAGAGCTTTGTTCCAGTACTTTTAGTCATCATATAAGGCGGATCTATACCTTAGCTGTGTCCACTACTACATCATTGGATTCTCCAGAGGTACGCCAGAGCTGTAGAAACCCAGCTGAAAGCCCATAGGATATTCACACCAGGTTTCAGGTTTGTAGAAATACTTTATATATAAGACATCACATCGTATGGATCCACCTGGAATGACTGACCTCTTTACATCGGGTATTTGTTAGATGATCGAGCGTGCATGCAATTTAACTTGCAACATTTCTTTAGTATTCAGAATTAACTTTATCATGTGAATGACCGAGGTGGTAATTAGAATATTGTTTGGTTCTGTGTGTGTGAAGCTGTGGTTATATTCGTCTCTAGTTTGTCTTGATCCAACATTTTAGGCAATTTTCAGTTTAAGGCCATACCGGAGTGTGGGGCTTAGTTCCTGTTTACTTGATGCATTAGTTCCAGATATTATTGACACCAAATGCAAGGAGATCAGCATTATTAAGCAAGGTTTGTGGCTTCAGTTATTTACCTTACATCTTATCAATTCCCCTTCCCTCATCATCTCGGTGTTATGCTTGTGTGTGTTCCTATACATTTATGGTACACTGAGGACTTGGATTTGTTACACTGTAGCAGTAAAGCTTTCATAGTTCATAAGTATTTCTAACAAGTCCTGGTCTGGCCTGTGTGGGTGAACAAGAAACTAAGTTTGCATTATACCTCCCATGACTTAATGGCAGTTATAATGCCTTGAAGGGATGGTGGTGATTCATCAGTGAATGGGTTGGGTAGATTATTTGGCCTGTTTACTTAAGAAGCTACTCTCATTCTTACTGAGCAATGTAATAACATCATTCTTTTTCCCCTTCTGCAGAAATGACAAAACTGATGGAGTTTGGTAATTCCTCAGTTTTGAGCCCAGCTGGTTGAAGCTCTGAAAAAGTGGGTACTGGGAAGATTTCAGGTGAGTACAATGTGTAGTGGAGTTCCAGTCATAAATCTTTTTTTTTTTTTTTTTTTAATTATTATTCAGTCAAAAGCATTTAGATAGTAATCTGTGCCTCTGTGGGGAGTGTAACCCTAATTTTATAAACTATTTAAAAGAGGGGAAAGAAGTTTCGTTCCCGTCAGAAACCTTCTGCCAACGAGGGTCCCATATGCAGGATACTGTAGGATAATTCAGCAGTGGTGAGTTTGCCTTTGCCTCTAAAACCTGTATTTACTTTTGTTATTGCTGTACTGGAATATCAAGAAACTCAGGAAATGTTCTTCCTTAGAGGACAACAAGAATCTATGAAAGCTGTTCTTTCATATGTGAAAATCTAGTGTTCAGATCATATTTTTTTGTGTTTTGACAGACCAAACCTGATATACCATCTTTGCGCATGTTGCTGCCATGGAGGTGAAGGACGGTGAACGATGTGATGTAGACTGGTCACACAGCTGCAATGTCTGACTAGTTTAAATTGTCAGTCCTGATGGACTTTCATTGGGGGGACTACTTTTGTACTTCAGAAAATAAAAGATGAATGAAATGTCTGCATCAGTGTCATAATTGCCTTGTCATTCTGGTCCTTATTCCAACATCATGTACCTTTTTGTCATTTTGGGGTTTAAGAGGGTGCTCATGCCTGCTCTGTGCATTTCTTGTCCTATTTAAATTGTCATTGAGCAACATTTAGCGTTTTCTCTTGTTTGTGGAAAAACATGGTTGGTTGAACTAAGCTGTTTGGTCACCCATATAATCGCCACATGTCATTTCATTATGGCAAAGGAGTCTTAATTTTTGGGGTGGATTTGGCTTTTGCTAGTGACCATTGTCTTAAAGAATTACATGATATTTAACACATTAACAATGCAAATACATGCTTTATGTTTCAGTGATGCACTAAAACAAGATTACTGCTTCCTGTTCTGAACCACCATCAAAAAGTTGTACCTAGGTTAAATATATACTCACCAACCATGTTATTAGAAACACTAATAGTGGGTAGAGCCTTCCTTTGCTCTCAAAACAGCTTCAGTTATTTGTGGCATGGATTGCACAAGATGTTGGAAACATTCCAAACTCTAAGTACAACTGTACTAACGTAGTGTGTTAAGGACGTCCAAAAAGTTCAAATTAAAAAGTGAAAGTACGATTGAATCTCCTGTTCTACCATGTCCCAAAGGTCTTCTATTAGCTTGAATCTGAACAATGTCTGTAGGCTGGTCACACAGCTGCAGCAATGTCTATGACCACTTTAAATTGACAGTCTTGATGGGACTTTCATTGGGGTAAATCTACTTTTGTACTAAAGAATAAAGGATGAACAAAATGTCTGAATCTGTCATTTAGTGCTCATTGAGCTTGGTATTGCAGCAAAGGCTGCTGTACCTTGCAGCACAATACCCACCTAACTTGGACTTGTGCAAAATTAGAAAATGTATTGCAAGTTTAAAGCAACCTGGAACAGGCTTACTATGCATAAGGCCTGGGTTTGCCTTTGACTGACTAATATTTTTGAAAAAAGGAGGCCTGGGATAACTGCAAAAAGTACCCTTGTGATTGGACAATGATTTAACATATGCCATGGCCACTATTATAAATAAAATATACCATAAACACTTTTTTGGGTTATCTTAACTGCCTCTATATATATAGAGGCAAGGGAGGCAGTGTCTCCTCAAAAAAACTGGATGAGAAGATAATAGATATTGCAAAAATAACGACACAAATTACTTAAAATGACATTAAAAGTATAAGTCACTCGTTTTTATAAAGTAACACTGTCCAACAGCGACACCCGCAGGTAAAGTTACTACAGCGGAGGTTTGCGTCCCCTCAGCCCACTGACTTATAACAGGCCCCATAACGTGCCATGGGTTTAGTGGGGGGTCACTGAGAATGAATGGGGGAAAGTCACGTGAGAGGAGGCAACGCCTCCATCGCGCTATAATTGGATATGATTGGATGTGATCGGTTATGATTGGTTATAATTGGATATGATCGGATGTGATCGGTTATGATTGGATGTGATTGGTTCGTTCGATAAATCCCGCCTCTTGTTTCCGTGCGAGGTCTCGGCCTGAATGGACAAAATGGTGGCGTTACTGACTAATTATAAAGTAAGTAAACAACTCACCCGCTTAGATATCACTGCTTTGTGTCACGTCAAAAATGAAAACTTAAAATGGCCTGAAAACGTGATGACTGTTAGTTTTATAGTGAGCATTCAGCTTGAAAGGAAAGATATATCTTCGTGTCTGTGTTTGTGTTTACAGCTTTTATGACCATGACCCGAAAATAAGCTGACTATTAAAAAGAACAACTGAACATCAGTTCACAAGTAAAAAAAAATATTAGTAACACTTTACAATAAGGTGTCATTGTTAACATTAGTTAATGTGTTAACTAACATGAACAAACAATGAACATTTATTACAGTATTTATTAATCTTTGTAAACGTTAGTTAATAAAAATACAGTTGTTCATTGTTAGTTCATGTTAGCTAAAGTAGTTAACTAATGTTAACTAATGAAACCTTATTGTAAAGTGTTTCCAAAACATTGTTCAAATTGTTACTGCAATTTATGCTAGTTATTATTTTGGAATACTGTTATACTTTTATGTAAAAATCCATAAAAACACTATGAAATGTATACTTAGTATTAAAAATATTAAATAAAAGAAAAAAATAATAAAATACAAAATAGAATTATATTTGTTCTCTCTTTTTTATNCTCTCTCTCTCTCTCTCTCTCTCTCTATATATATATATATATATATATATATATATATATATATATATATATATATGTATATATATATATATACTGCCTCCTCATTTTACAGTGTAGAATACTGTATTCTTTGCAATCTAAAAATAATAATAATGAAGTAATTCTGCCATAAAACTTTTTTTCCACTACCTCACTATACCATTTTGCTTCACAAATCCAAAAGATAAGATATTTTGGGTTACTATAACTGAAGATCATCAGACATGACGGCATAAAATAGAAGCAGTCTAATCGAGATTTTTCTGAGTGAATCTGACAGTTGGGTGGTAATAATTGTTTAGTATAGTTACCAAATGAACATTGTCGCATCCTTCATTTAGCAGTGAGCAACAGACTGTGATGTAGTGTATCTACTGGTGCAGGAGGAGGTATGCAGATTACAGACCTGCCATTTCACACAAAGCCAGGATCACGTTAGTGTGTTACCTGGCAACGGATGTCTCTGCGCTGATTGGACGGCGCTGAGCATGAGCTCACTGGGGGGAGAGAGAGAGAGAGAGATGGTCCTTAGACTTGACTTTCAGCGTGTAAACAATATTCAGCTGACGTTTAGCCTCATTGAAACACCAGACAAATTAACTTAAATTAGAGCCAAGTAACTCTGCTTATAACTCTAGGGGGGAAATTTGAACGTCACCGGCCATAGCGAAACGAAGAGCGGGATAAACGAGCGGTTATGAGGCGCGAGCCGCAGCCGGTTGAGCGGGAGAGCTAGCTAGCTTTAGCAAACCTGCCACCGTTAGCCGCAGCGCTAGTGTTCCGGAAATAATGGAGTTTGTCGGGTGAGTGCTCATGCAACCGCTTTTCACTCAGACTTTAGGATTTAAATATGTAGATACAAAAAATACACAAACCACAAGCGCACAAATGAGATAAAAGCAGCTTGAGGTGACAGAATGCAGCGTTAGCCAAGCTAGCTAGTGGTTTCCATGATGTGGTCCAAGTCAGCAATTTAGAGAAAGGATTTAACTTGATATCTACTTTAAGGATGGGTTCGTCAACAGAACACAAAAATCTTTATCTGCATAAAATAAAAGACTTTTTTTGAGATAAACATTTAAGGAATTCTAATGCCTAATGAGATGCTTGACCAAACGTTAGCAATTTGTATGGAATACTCTGAGTGAGAAATGAAACTGGAAACATCTGGAAAACACTTCGTTCAGCTGAGTTGTTGCTTGTTTCTGGTAAAGACTTGACAACACAAGGAGTCTTGCATATCTGTAATGCACTGACAGTAGCAGTCTGGAAACACATGCACTACATATATTTCTGTTTTCTCCCAGCTTACTTGAGGGTTAGATCACAAGTGTTTGAGCAAGCAGTGCAGAACATCAGGATTAATACTCAGGACCCCGGGTGTAGAGGATGTGTGAGGTGTTCATCCTGATGCTTGGAGCTTTTTTTTTTTTTTTTGAACTTGTAACTCACCTTCGCTTGCTGTAAATGTCCCCACATAGAGATTCTAAAGATTTACACTCCCCAAAACCTTTTATGCCCAAATCTCACCTTTGCTTCAGTGGATAATTCACCTGGATACTGTAGGTTTGTTCCTTCTAAGAACTGCTACTAAAATCATAACGCTTATGCTCATACTGAACATCTTTTCAACCCACTTAGTACTGTTTTGACTTGAGTATACAGATCTAAACGAGTAATGACATAATCACAACTGTTCGGTGTTCCTCTCAAGGTTTCGTCATCATTTCATATCGGAGAGCTTTTCCTTGTGATCTTCTCCTCTGGCTTGCTCATTAGGGATCTAAATCTGATCTACATCCAGATTTCTGTAAATCTGTTTTGTGACAATGCATATTATTAAAAATCGATATGTAAATAAAAATTTCATTTACTTCAATGTGTGTATGCCATTGTTCATGCCATTACCAGGAGCCAAGCTCCATCCGGGACGGTGTTGGAGTTAGACGAGGATGGGAGAGAGCCGGGGATGCACACCTTCAATCACATGCATATGAGGAAAGCATTTAGGATCATGAATGACATGAGAAGGTTCGTGCATGGAATTACAGTAGGCTGTTTAATATTTCCTGTTTTGTGAAAGATATGTGGCAGCCTGGGAAAACCCTTCACATGGTCACATTTTGACATTTTGTACAACATATAGTTCTTAACATTTATATGTTGTATAACATACAGTTTCTTCAATATATATATATAGTTCTGAAAACTACTGAAAACTCCTGAGCTCTCTTGTGTCTCTTTTGCATGTGTCTCAACTAGTACAGTTACAGCAATTTAAATCCTGGTTACTCCCAACAGTGAAAAGGAGGAAAGAAAGATTTCATTGCAATTCCACTGAAAGAAAAAAGATCTACTCATGGAAAAACAGTTACTTCCAATTTTTTTGTTCCAAGTTTACAATCGGAAATGAACTCTCACTTTGATTATTATTCACATCTGACTCTGTCTCATCACATGAGGTAAAATTCACTCGTGGCATTTAAACACGAGCCTCATCATTGTCTCTTAAATCGACTGATCTCTGTTCACACTAATATCTGCTGCTCAGATTTGATGTGATGTTGCAGGAGCAACACAGCCAGTAGCTGATTACACACATTTATTTACAAACATTACAAAGCTGATGAAAAAGATTACAATTTATAAGTCTTATGTCTGTTTTGATATGGGAGAATACGATACCTATAACTAGCAAGGTTTTAGACATCTTCAGGCAGACTGACTGCATGTACAGCTGCATTTGTTAAACTGGCTCCTTACCTGAGTTGCAGGCAGATTCCAAGGGAAGGTTAGAAATTAGCCAAAATAAAAATATTTAGTCAAAATATACCTATATTTGCTTT
>CM074951.1:19332954-19402483 GCA_037577455.1 Pangasius macronema | reverse complement strand
AAAATTCACTCGTGGCATTTAAACACGAGCCTCATCATTGTCTCTTAAATCGACTGATCTCTGTTCACACTAATATCGGTGAGGAAATAACTGCTGTCTTTTTATTAGGTCATTTAACATTTTAAAACTCTGTCCTTTGTTATCTGTACAGAGTGCGTAAGCGCTGTTCTCAGATTTGATGATGTGATGTTGCAGGAGCATCACAGACATTTTAGCCAATAGCTGATTACACACATTTATTCATAAACATTACAAAGCTGATGACAAAGATTACAATTTATTAGTCTTATGTCTGCTTTGATATGGGAGAAAAAGATACCTATAACTAGCAAGGTTTTAGACATCTTTAGGCAGACTGACTGCATGTACAGCTGCATTTGTTAAACTGGCTCCTTACCCGAGTTGATCTCTGCAGGCAGATTCCAAGGGAAGGTTAGAAATTAGCCAAAATAAAAATATTTAGTCAAAATATACCTATATTTGCTTTCTTAAAAGTAGACATTTCAAAGAATGGTATCCGTTTAAAAATGGTCAAACCTGATTTATTTTTTTGATTAGTTTTCCTCGACTGCTGCACATGCTTTAAGATCATATCAAGTTTGTGTGAAGGGTTTTGGCTTTTATTGTGATGGGGGGATAAAAAAGGAAAAAAAATGATATGTTTATTTTGTTTCAAGAAATTATGACAAATTGATTTGTTTCATTTTTGCTTGTGAGCACAGCAGGAAGATGCTTTGTGACGTGCTGCTGGTAGCCGGTGAAGAGGAGATTCCTGCCCATAAAGTGGTGCTGGCTTCCTGTAGTCCCTACTTCTGCGCTATGTTTACAGGTTCCCTTCATTTAGCAATAATCATGTATGCCAAGATTTACAGAGCAGGTTTAGATTAATGGATTAAATAGACTCCATCATTGGTTAAATAGGTTCAAAGTTCTTGCTTAATGAGCCCAAGAGTATGTTCTGTCTTTTATCAAATCTACTTTCTATTTGTCAAGTGTCTTCAGCATGACTTTGAATGATGCCAGAATGTTTTCAGCTGATACAGTTTCACTGTGTTCAGGGGAAATGAGTGAAAGTAAGGCCACATGTGTTGAGATAAGGGACGTGGATGGACAGACTCTCAGGAAATTGGTGGACTATATTTATACAGCAGAGATCGAAGTAACAGAGGACAATGTGCAGGTGGGTTGACACACAAGCAGCTTTTCATAGAGTGCCAATAAATATGGGTCTCTGTACTTGTAAAGTTCAGCCGTGTCTTTTTCACCTGCCTATTTTTCTGCTCCTTGCGTTGGAATGTGCTTTTGCTTTCTTTCTTTCTCTAGCTTCTCCAGCTGGATTTCTTTGTGGCATGCGTTTCCTCTCATTTTTAACGGGAAATGTGTAAAGAGCAAGGGAAAGTCCTGCCTTTGTTTACCGCTATTGTCTTTCGAGCTGATGATTCAGGGAAGTGAGGGAAATATCAGACCCTGTTGTAGGTTTTTTGGGTATTTTGTTGAATTGTTCAGTGGTAGAAGGAGTTGTTTAGGTACAGACATTTTGGCTGTGGAGAACAGGGTTTCCAAAGGGACATGTTATTTCTGTGAATAATGCATTGGCACCTAAATCTTAAGCCACCAAATAGGCTTCGTACTTAGAGTTGATCTACGCAATGTGTAACATGTCTGGGCAGGTGCTGCTGCCGGCAGCCAGCTTACTGCAGCTAATGGAGGTGAGACAGGTGTGTTGTGAGTTCCTGCAGTCCCAGCTCCACCCCAGCAACTGCCTGGGCATCCGTGCCTTTGCTGACCTGCACACTTGCACTGAGTTGCTTCGGCAGTCTCATGCCTACGCTGGTGAGTTGGCTAACTGTGTGCATCCTGCTCAAGCATGTCCGACTAGAGCTGAAGAAGTCATTATTATATAGTATATAGTGATTGCGTAACCAGTGTGTATGTGGTGTTTTTGTGCTGTTCAGAGCAGCATTTTACCGAGGTCATGCTGGGAGAAGAGTTCCTGGGTCTTTCCCTGCAGCAGGTTTGCAGTCTCATCTCCAGTGACAAGCTGACTGTGTCCACTGAAGAGAAGGTAATCGTTATTTCATTCATCAGTACCGTGTGGTCTGTTCATTGTTATCTATCAGTAATCAAATTCAACTTCCTCACTAGCCATACATTTGAATGCAAAATTTGATGCATTTGAATTGCATACTTTTATACTGCCAGCGACAGAACAAACATTACCTGTATAACTGCACTGTTTGTAGGTGAAAATATTAGGAGGCCATATCATAATATATTCATAAATATTTCACAGGGTCCCTGGTGGGCTAGTGGTTAGGCCACAGCACTCTCACCGCTGTGGTGTGGGTTCGATGCCCGGCCTGGGAACCAACCCCAGCTACTGGGGTTGCGTGCAACAGCGCCCTCTCAGTGCCGGTCCCAAGCCCAGAAAAATTGGGGAGGGTTGCATCAGGAAGGGCATCCGGCGTAAAACCTGTGCCAAATCAAATACAAATATGCGAACCAATGATCCGCTGTGGCGAATCCTAACGGGAGCAGACGAAAGAGCGATTAATGTTCCCGTGTCACAGATATTCAGGTCACTTTTATATTTCCTTCGCCAAGTGAGATCTCTGTATATGCATCATCTTCACAGGAACACACAATTAGGCCAAATTCCAAAATTACGTCCTTTTCACTATATATGCTTACTACATAGAGTATAATATAATGGAGTGTTATAAATTATATAGTGCATTGTATGTGTATTTGGGATTCATCCACAGAAACAAATGTGACTCCAGTAAGAAGTGCTTGGAAATTCAGACAGTTAAATTAGTTCTGATCGCACTAGTATAGAGCATGTGCTGGTCTTGGTACCAGACCCCTCTCAGTGTAGGTACACTTGGGTTGTGCAGTAAATAGATGCATGAAGGCTGTCGGATCAGCAGGCTGCTGTGAGAATGAAGGAAATGAGCCATGTGTCAGCTGGAGGCCTCACACACCATTAGCTGCTCTTTACCTCTCACATTAGTGTTCACACATTGAGTTGCCGTCAGCTGCTGTTAGATCCAGTGCAGGGGCAATGTGTGCAGGTGATACCGGAGGTGTTCTGCTTGATTATGCTGTACAAGTCGAAAGAGCTAAAAAGTTTTTCTTTGTATTTTTCCCTCAGGTGTTTGAAGCCATGATTACATGGATAAAGCATGATAAGGAAGCACGCTTGGAGCATATGCCAAAGCTCATGGAGCATGTTCGCCTGCCACTGTTATCTAGAGATTACTTGGTTCAGGTAGGCCAGTCTACAGTCTGCTCAAACTGTGTGCTTGGCATTAATTTTGTATTGACTCTGGTATTTTAAGCATGCATTTCTTTTTTTTTTTGAAAGTGTGGGTTTTATTTTTTCCTCTTTGAGCCACTTGTATTACTGTTTGTGTTTGTGTATCTGACTAGATTGTAGAGGAGGAGGCCTTGATAAAAAACAACAACACATGTAAGGATTTCCTTATTGAAGCCATGAAGTACCACCTGTTACCTGCAGACCAGCGGCACCTGATAAAGACAGACAGGACTCGGCCCCGCACGCCTGTCAGCCTGCCTAAGGTGTGAAATAATGTGTGTGATCCTCCTTTTCACAAGATATGCTCTTCTTCTTACCTGCTTAATCAGAGATTTTTCCGTAATGTAAAGATGTAAAGATAAATCCTTTCACTCACAGTACAGCTACTTTTATTATTTTTTTCAACCTGATCTCTGGGGCATTTACTGAGGAAAAGCATGAAAGGACTTATTTACTTTAAAATCTGCATATAATGGAAATTTGACTGAACAACTTCCCTTAGACTTCCATTAAAATTCAATTTTGAATATATACAGGGGTAAACAATAATGTTTATATTTCTCCTTCTAGCACTTCCTAGTTACCTTGCAATTAAATATTTTAAGAGAAAATAAAAGCACTAGCCAGGATTGAATAATATTGCTTATAAGCAATGTGAGGACAGAACATCACAACTTTTTGTTTTTTTTTCAGGGGGAAAATGTGCTTTAATGATGTACCTGTTTTTTTTTTTTGTTTGTTTGTTTTTCCCATTAGTGTATATTACTGCACTTAATTCATATGCCATTACTCTCTTCCTCAGATGCTATTACGTTATGTCATCTACCAGTTTTCAGCCTAGACAGTTAGGTTTCTGGGCAGCAGTAGGTCTGGGGCTTTTACTTGCCCGGTTGGCTAGCAAATTAACTTATTGGTCTGCTGAAAGATATGCCTTTAAGATGGCGTAAGAGCAGTGCAAGAATTTAAATGTCTTCTTTTTTTTTTGTTTTTTGTTTTTTTTTTGCCAGGTGATGATTGTGGTAGGCGGTCAGGCCCCTAAAGCCATACGCAGTGTTGAGTGCTATGATTTCCAGGAGGATCGCTGGTACCAAGTGGCTGATCTGCCCTCAAGACGCTGCAGAGCAGGTATATCTTCTCTTAATGCCCCTGTCCTCACTGTTCGCTGCTCACACTCGGGTAGCCATAACCCTCTAACCCTCTGTATGTGTATGTGTGTGTGTGCTATACAGGGGTGGTATTTATGGCTGGTAAGGTTTATGCAGTGGGGGGCTTTAATGGTTCTCTGCGTGTGAGGACAGTGGACGTGTACGATGGTGTGAGGGATCAGTGGAGTGCTGTTCCCAGCATGCAGGAGCGTCGCAGTACACTGGGAGCTGCCGTGCTAGGGGACCTGCTCTATGCTGTTGGGGGTTTTGATGGCAGTACAGGTACATGTAGATTTCAATATTCATATTTTTTTCATTCACCATGCATGCTGTTTTCATCTTAAAATGTAGTTATTCAATCAGTTTTTAAACAATGGAGTTGCATTTTGATTATCAACAGTATTTTTCTTATAATAATAAAAAATCTATTGTCCACCCTCCTTGTGAATGAAGGCAAATTCAGCAAAACAAGTATATTTTTCCCCGTTAACCTCTAATGTAATTTACTGCCCAACATATTTTTTGGTGTGTCATATTTGCTTATGTAGTTTTCACACTAGAATTACAAGACTAGTGTAGCTAACAAGTAATAGAAGTCTCTCTCTCACCCAAAATATATATTTTTTTGTAAATCCATGCCCAAATCAAAATGTTTAAACAATAGCATGGATAGTCTGTATTTACATATTTATCTTCAAAGTGGAAGAATATTATTATCCAGAAGTCTGGATAATTATGTATGTTTGAAAATTTCATGTATCTTTGAAAAATACATATGGACATATGGAGGCTGGGTCTAACATTTAAAGTGTACTAACTAAAGAAAAAAGCAATCTCAATGTTCAAGACCTGATATCGTTACAGTATTCAGCTACGTTTTTATAGATTATGGTAAAGGCTGGTTTACTTTGATGGTGATACATGTTTGCGTATTTGTGTTGCAGCAGAGAAAAGGGGGTTATGGGTAAGCATGGCACACAGAGGCATACTGATAGACTGGCGTGCACACCTCCCAAATCTTAACAGCGTTCCGTGTGCATCAACAAAGCCTTCCCGAGAAGGCTGATTTTTCGAGCCTGGGAGGTTTTTGATTTGATTTTTCGAGGCTCTAAAAAAAAAAAAGGATAAACCAATAACCAGACAATAAACTAGAGAGCTGTCTATGGGATAAAAGCAAGCCATTTTGAGGCTGATTAAAAAAGGGAAAATTGATCAGAGCCATTGAACAAGCATTGGGCATAGCCAATACTTTCTGAAAGAAAGAAACCACTGGTATTAACAACCAGACATGGAACAGGTCGGCCAAGAAAAACAAGAGAAGTTGATGACGGAAACATTGTGAGAGCTGTAAATGGAAACCCATAAACAACAGTCATTACCAACAACCTCCCCAGGGCAGGGGTGAATGTAAAAGTTTGAAGAGGATTTTGAGAACAGAAATATAGGGGTCATACCACTAGATGCAAACCACTCATCAGCAGTAAGAATTAAAAGGCCAGATTGGAATTCGCAAAGAAATACAGAGATGAGCCACAAATGTTGTGGAACCAGATTAACCCCTGCCAAAGTGAAGTAAAGGACAAAGTGTGAAGAAAGAAAGGATCTACTCATGAACTGTGCCATGCTTTGGGCTTGCATGACTGCATCTGGAATGGGCTCACTAATCTTTATTGATGAGGTAACTCAATTTACAGAGAAATGCATCCAGTCTAACTAGGAGGAACTTCATCATGCAGCAAGACAGTGACCCAAAACATACAGCTAACACAACAAAGCACTTTAGACTTTAAACCCCCAAAATAAACTGAAAGAAGCTGTGGTACAAGCCAGGAAAAGCATCACAAAAGAAGAATACAACAGTTTGGTGATGTCAGTGTGTCATCTGCTTGATGCACTTGCTGCAAGCAAGGGATACTCACCTAAAAACTGGGTGGTTTGCAACCAAAGGTGCCATGTTGAAGTTGTTTAACATATCTAGATGTAAATGTCAGGAAATGAAAGTTGCAATTCTGACCTGTTGTCTCATGTTCATCTTTTGCTCTCAAACCAAGTGTATAGCAAAAACAAAAGAATTGGCCTTGCTTTTCATTTCTTTTGGAGAGGACTGTATACACTGATCAGCCATAACATTAAAACCAATGACAAGTGAAGGGAATAACATTGATTATCTCAATACAATGGCACCTGTCAAGGGGTGGGATATATTAGGCAGCAAGGAACAGTCAGTTCTCGAAGTTGATGTGTAGGAAGCAGGAAAAATGGGCAAATGTAAAGATCTGTGGGACTTCAACAAGGGCCAAATTGTGATGGCTAGACGACTAGGTCAGAGCATCTCCAAACAGCATTTCTTGTGGGGTGTTCCTGGTATGCAGTGGTTAGTACCTACCAAAAGTGGTCCAAGGAAGGTCAAATGGTGAACTGGTGACAGGGACATGGGTGCCCAAGGCACACTGATGTGCATGGCTAGCAAAGGCTATCTCGTCTGGTCCAATCCCACAGAAGAGCTACTATAGCACAAATTGCTGAAAACGTTAATGCTGGCTATGATAGAAAGGTGACAGAACACACAGTGCATCGCAGCTTGCTGCATATGGAGCTGAGTGTCTGCAGACCAGTCAGAATGCCCATGCTGACCTCTGTCCACCGCTGAAAGCGCCTACAATGGGCATATGAGTATCAGAACTGGACCATGGAGCAATGGAAGAAGGTGGACTGGTCTGATAAATCACATGTTCTTTTACATCATGTGGATGGCTGGGTGCGTGTGCATCACTTACCTGGAGAAGTGATGGCACCAGGATGCACTATGGGAAGAAGGCAAGCCGGCAGAGGGAGTGTGATGCTCTGGGCAGTGTTCTTCTGGGAAACCTTGGGTCCTGGCATTCATGTGGATGTTACTTTGACACCTACCACCTACCTAAACATTGCTGCAGACCAAGTACACCCCTTCATGGCAGCAGTATTCCCTAATGTGGGAATGCAGTGGCCTCTTTCAGCAGGATAATGTGCCCTGCCACACTGCAAAAATTGTTCAGGAATGGTTTGAAGAGCAGGACAAAGAGTTCAAGGTGTTGACTTGGCCTCCAAATTCCCCAGATCTCAATCCGATCGAGCATCTGTGGGATGTGCTNAGTTCAAGGTGTTGACTTGGCCTCCAAATTCCCCAGATCTCAATCCGATCAAGCATCTGTGGGATGTGCTGGACAAAAAAAAAAAATCTGATCCATGGAGGCCCCAACTTGAAACTTACATGGCTTAAAGGATCTGCTGCTTATGTCCTGGTGCCAAATACCTCAGCACACCTTCAGAGGTCTTGTGTCAGAGGTGCTTTTAATGTAATGGCTGATCGGTGTACACTATATGAGTAAAGATTTGTGGACACCTGGTCTTCCCCAGACTGTTGCCACAAAGTTGGAAGAACAGTTATGTAGAATGTTTTTGTCTTGAACCATTCCTAAGACTTCCCTGACTTGTTAGCTTCATTAGCCTTATCAGACACCTGAAATTTAACATGTCTCAGCTAAACTACTGCATTTGGGATAAAGGGAAAACTTCTTAACTATTCCTTTGATGTGTACTGCAGCATGGTACAAAATTAGAGCAGTAGTAGAAGGCTGTGTTAGTGGCAGAGTGGATTATAAGCAGCAGGCTGAGGCACTGCTCTACTTCAGGTCTTCAGTAAGAGAGAATACCATATGTGGCGATCTGCTGTCTCCGTGTGTATGTGATGTTTTCCATGTGGTTGCTTGTGCACATGTAGGCAGTGCTACACACTCTCACTCCCACTTTGGTCTTTTTTGCAGGCTTGTCCTCAGTGGAAGCGTACAACCCCAAGACTAATGACTGGGTTTTTGTAGCTCCTATGAACACCAGGAGGAGCAGTGTGGGGGTGGGAGTGGTGGACGGTAAACACACTTGCGTTTCACATGTTTTGTTAAATGCACAGCTAAATTTGGTTTCAGTTCTAGTTATGAAACACTGTTTTGGTTCTTATCTTGTTTCTCCACAGAACGGCACTGCTTATAAAAGCTTGGCAACAAATACAAACCCAGGACTTTCAGTTTCTTGCACTTGTGTTTTTACCTTTTATGAAACACAAACAAGCACATAAACAAACAAAAAAAAAACTGGCCCAAACTGGAACCTACAGTAATGCCAACGTTCAACATGGGGGGGGGGGTCCTTGGGTTAACGTTGGTGCTTTGTCTGATCAGTTCTTTGGTTTAATCGGTTTATATAGGCAACAACATTACTGGCTTGTTTGTAAAAGCTCTTTTTTTTGTCACTGATAAAATTAAATTAATTTTAATTTCAGCTCCTGTTGGACAACACTGTAAGAACTTTGTAAAGAAGTAAGAAAGGTGGCACACCTTCATGATGAGAAAAATAATTCTGCCTGATTGTGCTTTAAAAATCATTGTACTGCTTTTGAGGAAATTAAACATGAATAATTAAATAACACACCACAAACACAGCATGATGTCTGATTGTATGTATGACCACAGCAACAGCCCAGCCCCCAACTGCTTATCCAAAACCTTAATTACCATTTAGCTCCCTTTGGTTCTAATTTTGTGCAGGTACTGAAAACCTGCTATCAAGAAACTAAAGGTTCTGGTAATTTGTCCAGTATAATGGTGCTGTTTGAATATTAGTATGCGCACTCACCATCCACTTTATGAGGAACACTTGCACATTTATGCAGATATCTGCTCAGTCAACTGTCAGCAAGCACAAAACATCTGAGTCAGTGCCAGTGATAGCCTCAGATTCTTGTTCTTGGCTGACGGGGTGGAACCTTGTGTGGATTTCGGCTGTCGTAGCCCATCCACCTCAAGGTTTGATGATGTGTTATGCATTCTAAGGTGCTTTTCTGCTCACTATGGTTGTAAAGAGTGCTTATTTGAGTTACTGTAGACTTCCTGTCAGCTCAAACCAGTCTTGACATTCTCCTCTGATCTCTCTCATCAACAAGGTGTTTCATCCTGCAGACCCTTCACTTACTGGGTGTTTTTGCCCCATTTTGTGTAAACTCTAGTGACTGTTGTGTGTGAAATTCTCAGGAGATCAGCAGTTCATGAAATACTCGAACCAGCTAATCTGGAACCAACAGCCATGGTTAAAGTCATAGAACTCACACTTTTTTTCCCCCATTCTGATGTTTGATGTGAACTTTAACTGAAGCTCTTGACCTCTGTCTGCATGATTTTATGCATTGTGCTGCTGCCACATAATTGGCTGATTGGATAACTGCGTGAATGTGAAGGTGTACAGGTGTTCCTAATAAAGTGGATGGTGAGTGTAAGTAAGCTGTATTTCATTTTAAGAATGTGTGTGTTTTCAGGTAAACTGTATGCAGTAGGTGGTTATGATGGTGCATCTCGTCAGTGTCTCAGCACCGTAGAAGAGTATGATCCAGTAACTAACAAATGGGACTACGTAGCGGACATGAGCACCAGACGCAGTGGAGCAGGTACTAAAGTGTACTGCATGTGCAACATCTACCATAATTTGTACTCTGTGCTGCCATCTGCTGACTCTCTTTGACTGGCATACTAAAGTTCATATAAACAATATTGTGGTGTGTGTGTGTGTGTGTGTGTGTGTGTGTGTGCAGGCGTAGGAGTGCTGAATGGGCAGCTGTATGCAGCAGGGGGACATGATGGTCCACTTGTGAGGAAGAGTGTAGAGGTGTTTGACCCAGCCACAAACACCTGGAAGCAGGTGTGTGATATGAACATGTGCAGAAGGAATGCAGGTGAGCAGCTTCAGCAGAGTGTAAAGAGATAAATCACTAGAGTATGGAAAGTGTTTAGATACACACATCAAAGCAGGGAGTAGTTACGAGGTCTCCTACAGCACTCATGCATTGACATAACATTAAAACCACCTGCCTAATATTGTGTAGGTCCCCCTTGTGCTGCCAAAACAGTTCTGAACCGTTGAGGCACGGACTCCACAAGACCTCTGAAGATCCTTTAAGTCCTGTAAGTGGGGTCTCCATGGATCTGACTTGTTTTTCCAGCACATCCTACAGATTGTTGATCGGATTGAGATCTGGAGAATTTGGAGACTGAGTCAACACCATGAACTCTTTATCATGTTCCTCAAGCTGTTCCTCAACAATTTTTGCAGTGTGGTATGCACTAACCACTGCATACCGGTAACACCTCATAAGACCTGCCATTTTGGAAATGCTCTAACCAAGCTGTTAAGCCATCACAATTTGGCCCCTGTCAGACCTTGCCTATTTTTCCTGCTGCCAACACGTCAACTTCGAGAACTGACTGTTCACTTGTTGCCTAATATATCCTACCCCTTGACTTCACCTATCAGTGGTTTTAATGTTATGGCTGTTTGGTGTATATATAAATGGTGTATATACATGGCTGACTCAGATGAAAACCAATTTCCCCCATTGTTTATTACAAATAGGTGTTATAAAGGTGTATTATTTTTCTAAATAATCTTGATTTTGTTCGATGCAAGCCTTTCAACTAGTGTCCAGATCTCATTTGACTCACCTTTGTGGCCACCTGACCAACCACACCAATATGTGCCTTTTGAACATCCCATTCCCCTTCTGCTGTTATAACCTCCACTCTTCTGGGAAGGCTTTCTACTAGATTTTGGAACGTGGCAGTGGGAATTTGCTCATTCAGCCACAAAAGTAAGGTCAGGCACTAATGTTGGCAAGGATGCCAGGTGCACACTCAGCATTCCAATCCATCCCAAAAATGATCAGTGGGGTTGGGGTCAGGGCTCTGTGCAAGCCAGCTGAGTTCTTTCACATCAATCTCGGCAAACCATGCCTTTATGGTCCTTGCGTTGTGCACAGGGGCATTGTCATGCTGGAACACGTTTGGGACCCCTTAGTTCTAGTGAAGGGAAATTGTAATGCTACAGCGTACAAAGACATCCTGTACAACTGTGTGCTTCCACCTTTGTGGAGACAGTTTTGGGTAAACCCACATATGGGTGTGATGGTCAGGTGTTCACATACTTTTGGCCATGTAGTGTAGATACTAGGTGTTCCAGAAGGAATAATGTGTATGTATACTATTACAGTTTTCACAATACTTATGTGTTTGAAGGTACGAAAAATCCACATTTCAGTGCTAGATATCATTCCAAAGGTGTATTCCATTACAAAGGGTATTCCAGTAGGGGTCAGTAGATATGAATATGTTTTTCTAAGGTAGTTATTCTTAGAAATTACATGATTATTATGTGATTATTGAAAAACACAACAACCTCCACTGTAAACCTACTTCACACACTGGGAAACACTGGACACTGCACGCTTTGTATCCTTATATGTCAAGCATGTTTTCAGCAAACTTGTGTGTTTTGTAACCTGACTGTGCAGGGGTATGTGCCATAAACGGCCTGCTGTATGTTATCGGTGGGGATGATGGCTCATGTAATCTGTCCTCCGTGGAGTTCTACAACCCTGCTACTGACAAGTGGAGTCTGATTCCCACCAACATGAGCAACGGACGCAGCTATGCAGGTTAGCCTGTTGCTGTAGACTGCTGATTCTGAGATTCGTTTATACTTTCACTCTGTGATCACTGGTTTTACTTTCATTTCAGGGGTGTCGGTTATTGATAAGCTGTTATGACTAAGAGCTGTGGTGAGCAGGAGCTCGCTGACTGAAGTGAAGGGCCGTGGTAGACATACCGTCATTTGAAGCTGCTCTACGGGAGGAGTGTCTCTCTGCTCTGGTCACGCTGAGCCTGTGCTCACCAGGACGGTGTGTAAATCATGCCAGATTGACCGCTAAAATGCCCTCACATGCTCTTGCAATGTGCCATCTGCTTCTGCTGATTATCAGAGGCCACAGATCATCAGTAAAAATGGCCTGGCTGGAGTGAGCAGGGTTTAAAGGGCGGGCAGAGTGAAGTGAAGCGGTCATTCAGCCTGGCACGCAGATCTGATCGGCAGCGTTTAAACTGCAGGTACAGAGTGTACCATCCCTCTGCTCTACTACTGATTTATAACACACTGTAAAGCCAGTTCTGGCATCCAGGCACCATGCAAATTCCAAGGCTGGAATGGGTCTGTTCTCCACAACCTAGCTATAATATATATCCTCCATCACAGCCTTCAGCCTCAACACCACTACTGCGAGCTGAAACTGCTTGCACCACTGAATATCATCAGTTAAACTTGGGCCAGGACCAGGTGTTATTCTGGTCATGTTCTTAAACTCATTTTGATATTCCTTACTCTTTACATTTTTCAACTTAACAGGGTTGATCATGGAATAGATGTACTGTAGAAGCCACTCTGCAAAGCAACTAATCGAAGTGTGGTTGTAGCCAGCTGCTTTTGTGCCATAATGTGTTGAATATTTTGCACAGAGAAACAGGTCTTTTAACGCTATAGGGAAATGTGTCAGATGAATGTCAATACTCTGCAAATACGCACTTTTATCATGCAGACCTGTCCACTAATACACTGAGGAGCCAGTTTATTAGGTGCACCAAACTTCTATCATTTTATAAGGCGAACCCAGATAAATATCATATATTACCAGGTATCAAGGTATGGAGACATTCAGAAAAATGTTGTAGGCATGTACAGTATTATCTTAAAATGAAACGATACTCATCATGTATACATTATCCAGATATATACGTGAAAGAGTGGATCTGTTAGCTGTGTTGCTAAATACCGGGTTGCCAGAGGTGCCAGCATGTACAATTTAGCTATATCATTTTTTCCCCATGCTATGCTGATAGCGATGTTAAAAAAAATTAGGCAAACCAAACACAATACATTCACCCTGCTGAAAAAAAAACAATTCATTGAAGGGGAAAGGACGAGGTGCGTTCGACACCAACTTTATATAGGTGAACTTTGACTTGTGAATTCACAAACCTCAGTGCCATGCTGTTTGCCATACATTTAGGGGGAAAAAATTACCAAAAAAAAATCGTCCACACTGGTGTTATTTGGTAAAATTCTGTGTTTACCTCTCTGCCAGGAGTTTCTTGTTGGCAGTGTTGGCACTTCTACATCTTCCAGACCCTGTCTGCACAGCTACCGCCTGTCCTCAGCACCACGTGCCAGTCATTCTCAGCCGAAACCGAAACTCACACTGATGAAGGGGATAGAGAATGATGAACACAGAGTGTGTACCTGTGACCTTCTAAAATGGCCACGGAGTGTAACTATATGACTGGTGCACCTAATATACGAAAGTGGCAACCCTGTGTAAATTTCTCACTCAGCCTAGAACGCGTATGTAGCTCGGGCGTTTGTTTCAGTCTGATAGATCACTCATCCTCCGTAAGCAGATCGCCTGAACAGCACTGGCTCTAATGATCATGACAGTGTACACTAGATAAAATAGAGCAAGTTCACATTTCAATGGCAATAAAATGTTCGTCTGTTTAAAGAACTCATTACAACACTATTGCAAGCACAATTTTCAGCAGTTTAAAGCATTATCTTGCCTGTTTCTCTTAATGTGGGTTGGTTCGCCATTTACCGTTTTTCTAACAGATGTATTTTATATAGCGCAGGTTTGGAAGTCGCTTTTCACTAATAAGCTCCGAAGACCATTCTCAACAATGAGAGAATAATGTTTAACGACCTGGAAACGACATTTATTCAGGATTAGAGCCACTGTTCCAGTGTCATTACACAAGCAATGAGTAATTATATTTATCATCTCATTAGCAGTGTTGTTTACCCTATACTCAGCAGTTCATACAGAAACAGTATTAAAATGCAGGTCTTTACATTTACATTACAGTTCCTGTGCGACTATGCAGTTAAAGGTGCAGATGGTATTTCTAAAGATTTTTTCAACTTTTAATAATAACTACGTTTCAGAGTTAGCTAAGAAAAAGTGAACTGCAATATTGCCATGCAGTAGATCTCTGGACTGCTCGGTCAGAGACGGGGAAAACCCACCACTTTTCACTGCAAGCGCAGTTTGCCTTACAGGCAGCAGAGGGTGCTATAAGTTGCAAACCACTCCTTTAATATGGTTCGGAAAAGGGTTGAATTATTGGAACACGTTCCGCTCGTGTCAGAAGTGATGGTGACACCCAGATGTTCCTGCAGTTATTATTAATATCTATATTAGCTGAAGCTCTGCAGTGTAAACGATGTTACAGTGTGTGATCTGGTCTCTGGCCATGCATACACAATGGGCTTTAATATCTTTCTAAAAGAGTGCATCGTTCCATGAACATGTTCTTTTCCCAAAGAATCATCACATTCAAATGTATGTATATCAGATAATAGTTGTCATGACAGCTCTGACCACTGGAGGGCTGCAGTCATTTCATCAGCAACACGAAGTCATCAGCGAAATAAAGCAAACGCAATATGACCAGGTCTGCAGGATGTTTTCCATACATTCGATTTATTAGATCTGTTTATTCCACAGCGCTTTGGATTTCTCGATTCTGACCGATCAGATGGTGTTGATTAATTTTCTATAACAGCGACTGACAGTAGTGCTGACTGCAAAGCAAATCAAAGGGTTATAGTAATGTGCACATTTTAATAAGTTATCATTTCTATAATAAGCTCTAACACAGTGACGTGTGGTGGAGGCTTCACAAGACCAGATTTAAAAACTGTAATTGTTGATAGGAAGTTTATTTTTAATTGTTGATGGAGATGTGTTTAGCGGTTTTGGAGTGTACAGTGTAAGCACACTAACAGTCACTGTAACAAGTAACTCTAAAGCTCTCTGACACAGAGGACTTTTTTTTTAATAACATAAATGATAAGAGGATCTTTGTTTTGCGGGCATTCCCTGACATGAAATTGAATTATAAATGGATAGTGTTCTTTAATAAATAAAACATTTTAATCATTAGCAATTTGCTACGGTATAAGAGGAATAAAACTTTTTGCAGTTAGTGGAAAAGAAATCATTCGGGGTGGCAACAGCATCACACCACCTGGTCATTGTTTCCTATAACAGCACTGTTTGTGTTTTATTTCTTATACAATAGAATTTTTGGAAAAACTTCATTTTCAAGTGACCCTAAAATCTGCACAAACGCACATTGCCATGGAAACAGCCCACACACTGTAAACACCTCAGCCTGCACCAGCACGTGAGATCTGCTCTTATGCATACCTTTTTTTTTTTTTTTAAATCATCATGAGCCTTGTACATTACTACATGAATGCGTCAGTGAACGACCAGCTATTGTTTACAGTATATGCAATAATAGATCATTATAGGAATTTGGTTGGAAAAACCTGTTTAACTGAAATGTGTGTGTGTTCTTTATGCTGCTTGGTTAAAAATGAACTGTATGTTATGTTACTTTCTAACCTTTACATTTACCGGTGATGTATAGCATTTCGGAGGGGCATTTGTTTAGTTGGTTTTGACTTGTTAATAAAGGACTGTCAGTTGGCTTTTTTTCAAGTCATTGTTAATTACAATTTAAAGTTTGTGAACAAACAAATTTGTTGTGCCAAAATCCATTCATTACATGAGCATGTGAAGCTAGGACACTGTGAAAATCTGTAGGGGTTTATCAAAAAAACTAAACAAAAGTGATAAATGTGTCTGATAAACACTTTTGTGAACTGAATCGCTAGAGCTGAATTACTCCCTTGTAAAAAATGTAGGTGAAGAGTCAGTGGGTAGCAGCGGAAGACTATAACTATACACACACACACACACACACACACACACACACACACACACTTGACAGAAGCAAAGAGAAAGAGCAATGTTGCGCCTCTTTCAGTGCCATATTTCACTCACTTATACAAACCTTATTTAAATCCTGGAAGGCTGGTGAAGGTTGCTCTCTCTCTCATTTTTTTCTTCAATGAGAATTTCTTACAAGCACAACATCTTAAAAAAAAATGCAACTTGTTAGAAAGCAAGTCTCCTTTTTAGGCATGAATGTCTCACAAGCCATTTTATTGGAAATGCACACACTGGATGCAGACGTCCTCTCATTCTACTGATAAAGACCTTGATGCCTCGTTATTGCTTCTTTTTCATGGCACAAAAATAGAAATACAAATATCTGCCATGCAAACTCACTACTGACACGTTTCTTGTTTGTTTGTTTTTTTAAAAAACATGCAGATGTTTAGTTAATACAGGGAACTACACTGTAAAGATGGACTGTTGAAAGTGAAGGTTAAAAAATGAATACAAAATAATGCTCATAAAAAAGATCATCTGCATGTGAACATTGCAAAGTGACACGGGGGCTTAACATGCATAAAGTAACATCCTTCAGATACAATTAGTGCTTAAATGTACAAGCAAATTTGAACAAACGGTGGGCTGCATTCTCAGAATGCTGTGCAAATAACATTCGCTAGCTCCCACACCCTTCAGAAAAACATCCCAGAACCTACTTTCAGCGACATGGAGTGACTCGAGAAAAAGCCGAGTGCATCCACTGACCTTTATTTCTCATCTAGTGCTTCTGTGGAGCAGGTTCGCTCCCTACGACTGGACACACTGCACACACTCGCTGCCGTCAGCAGTGCCCGTTGTTCCTGCGCTTAATGCCCAGAGCTTAATTCAAATACATCAGCAATGCCTTTCACTTTCGAGCTGCTTCATCAAGCATGAAAAGCAAAATACAAGTAAAAGACATCTATAAACATTTGATGATTTTAAACTATGACAATACAGCTGTTGTCATGGTTTCAGGTCAGTGATTTAGTCCACTGAGCTACAGTGTCCTCCAGGAGGAACGTCTAATCTCGACAAGTCCACGATGGTGAGGAAGTAAAGTCAACAGAAAGTTAAAGCAAGTGTCCATGCTGACACTTTACAGTCTCTCTTAGCGGAAGTAAAGCTGATGGAATGTAGGTTTTAATATGAACCGATGATTAGTTGGTGATTAGTTCCAACTGTACTCACTTATTAGCATGAATTTCCTTCGTTGACATCAAGTGAGGTTCACCAGGATTTCAGTAAAGCTGCACTGCCCTAGAGGACACACTCCACTGCTTCATGGCGTGACCTTCCACCAGCCAGGCTGATTAGCTAACCATGGGTTTAACAATAACGTCCCGAGTGTGCGACATGAGTGAGCACAGAATGACTCCTTGACTGCGGAACTAATCTTGCCTAACGTCAGCTTAGATATTTAACACGCTCCTTTCCTTAAACAGTCTCTGATCCGTTATTCATACACAAATCCAAGAGAGATGTGAATCAAGTACAGTGAAGAAAGGCTATAAATAAATATACATCTAGTTACATAGTACTCACACACACACAGCCAAACAAGAAGGAATACTATACGATAGTCGAGCTTCAATTCAATGTTAAATTCTCTGGTCAGTCTGATGAACCCTGCGGTCGCTGAGAAGCCACGTGTGTAGGTTTAGAAACAAAAGAAAAAGAGCACCAACATGTTCTCCTGTTTATCTTGTTAGAGAGTAGGTAAGATTTAAAAAACAAAACAAAACAAAAAAAACACTAACATTCAGAGTATCATATCAGTAACTTCTTTTAGATGAAACGTGGACGTACTGTAACACAAACATTGTGCATACACAGAGTATGATTTTTACACAGACACTGTCCAGAACACACACTAATAGTGTATCATGTCCCCAGGGTTTGGGGATGTAGCTTTAATAAATGGCGTAAGTCTGAGAAAGATGCTGACTGTGGATGTGGTTGAAAGTTCTGTTTTCGCTGTCCACACACACACTTCTGATGAATCGGCTCAAATGCCGAGTGCGTCCCTCTTCATGCTGAGGATTTCTTGCGATGATCAAACAAAATCAAGCAGGCACAACTAAATAAAATTAAAAACAAACAAACAAAAAAAAAAAACTGGGACAGAGAGAACGTCCTCCTGTTGAATCTCTGAAGCGGAAGCAGTTGGTTGCTAGGCGATGGGATGTAGCCCAGGATGTCGTGGTGGTGTAGGGGGTGGTGTCGCTGACGCTGCATGCTGGACTCTAGATGGACTTGGAGGAGTCCTGCTTGCTGATGAGGACCTCGAGCAGGCGCAGTTTCGCTTTGATGCGTTTGTACTCTTTGTACTCGTCCAACATGGGCACGCGGTCCTCCTTCTGTACGTTCCTATTGGAAGAGCAGCGGCGTGGTTAGTGGAGCGGCTGTGTGGATTATTTCATTCTGAGTCGATTCGTCCTGAATAAACACTGCAGCAGTGCGCTTTCCCAGAGCTGCCTTACGATCCAAACTCTCCATCTCTTATTAATCTGTTCATGACGCTGCCTGCACTGGAGCTCAGATCTGATTGTGTGTGTGTGTGTGTGTGTGTGTGTGTGTGTGTGTGTGTGTTCACATGAGTGTGTGTTCATGTGTGTGATTGTGTACAAGCTTGTTTGTATGCAGTTTTTCTCATAAAGGTTCATGTCATGGCTACTGAGTGCAGAAACTCAGAAACAGCAGTTTAGCTCAGTACAACTTTTGAAGTAAACGTTTGTATCTTACCTTCCATTCTGCTTGTAGAACTCGTCCTCAAACTCGCGAATGGTCCTCCTCAGCTTCTTCTTCTCTGCTCTGGCTTTCCACAGTTGCTCCAGGAGCTCAGGCCTGTGGGATGCAGGAGGAGTTATAGTGCTCATTATACAACAGCTTAGTTCTGGTCCACTAATCTGATTGGACTAGTGGCTAAGAGTGTTGATATTTAGTACAGCAGCACTGGTACATTTCACTGTTTGTATCACTCCGATTGTCTTCACTACATAACATTCCAGTTCTCGCTTGTTACACTGAATCTGTTACTACACTCACTCCAGGCTGTCAGTCACTGACATGGGAACATGCAATGCTCTACCCAGCTGTTGCTTCTTTGGGAACGATTTTCATTGACTGAGCAAAAAATATACAGAAAATATTTGGCTATATTGTGTCTGAAAAGTCAGTTACTAGAAATGATTTTTTTCTGAATAAAACATTATCACATTACAGTATTACACTGGTGTTATCACACAGCCTCGTATCTACCCGGCTTAGAGTCCACACGACTATAATGTTGTCGCGAGAAGAACACACTAGTACGAATTTACGGATGACCCATATAATGGTATTTTTCCATTAAAATTATGTATACATTTTTAAATGTAAATAATAAAGTATAATTTTAAAAAGTGATATTACACAATATGTAGTAAAGTAGTAGTTTGCATTATACGTCAGGTACTTACTGGAATCACTCTTTCTATATATAGTAAATAAGAAGCACTGAAGTGAAAATTTGCGTGGTCTTCGTACTCGATGTCTCGAATTGTACGGCGAGTAAATGAAGATTTGCCTAACGACGGAATAGCAGTTTGAGGCTTTGAGGTCAATGACACTCAGATACTACAGGCGCTCAGATACTAAGCCGTCTCATGATTTGTGTGTGAGTGGGTCGACTCAAACTGAGAATTACAGCATGAGCTACGTGCGTACACAAACGTGCACTCAAGGTACCCAGGCGTACAAAGCTGAAGCTAAGCAGCTTAAAAACTACAACCGGTAGGTTGCACTGCATTAATAATAGTGCTAAAGGTCAGAATGGTTAAAGCCGGAGTTTGGATGTGGTGTAGTGACTGTGTTGTTGTTGAGTAGAGAGGAGGTCAATGCAGGTAACCGCACTTACATGGAGGAGGCGTTAGAGCTGGACAGACGCAGGTCAAGGGTCAACTTGCCCGAGCTTTCTCCCATCTTCGGCCTCAGGATGCTGTCGGGCAGAGGCTGCTGGGAGCTAGGTTGGGCTGCCGGGTCCAAAGCGATGATGACCTCCGACTCTTCACTCTGCATTCCTCCACTTTCCTGCTCATCCTCTTCCTCCTCTTCCTCTTTGATCTCATCGCAGAAGTGGGCAGTCTCACCCTCGATGATGGGCTGCAGGGTCTGATTGCGTCTCTTGCTGGAGGGCGAGGCCTGAAGGACGGAGAACAGGAAAGGGGAAAGGATAGAGGAAAGAGGACAGGACAAGAAAGGAAATAGGGAGGAAGGAAAAGAGAAAAAAGAAAGAGAAAGAGGGAGCAGAAAGGAGAGGTGGGTTATTGCGGTCATGACAGTTTCAAGCTAGCTCACACGAGTTTTAAATCACATTGAGTACTGTACTAAAACGAAACTGGCACAGACTGGAATTTCTATTTTTGTCCCTCTTTCAAAGTCATGAACTTTCACCTAGTCGCTCATTACAACAGCAAATATTTTAATGCACATGAATACATGTAAACGCATCCATTTAGTTTGTGTGAAGACACTTTCTGTGTGCTTTATAAACATAATGTCACACTATACACAAAATTCTCTGTGGTTTTTAATGTGTTAGTGTGTGTGTAACAAAGAGGAAGGCCTTACAATAATGGGTGTGATGCTGACACGAGTGAGCATCTGCTTCACCAGCCGGTATCGGTCATACAAGGGTTTGACAATCAAGCGCTCTTCACGCGTGACCTGGAATATATACACAAATCATCAGAGCGGCTCAGACACGCTTACTTACACAGATACTTTGACATTTGTATATGTACATACTGGTATTCTAAGGTTTCTATATATGTAGGATTTTATTTCCATTCCCTAAAAAGCACATTTCCTAAACATTTTGGAAGATGATTTTGAAAAGATAAATTTTCTAATTAAATAAGAAAAAAAATGTACAGATGTTTATAGCAAAATGTGCATGTAAGTAAGTAAAATGTAACATGTAAGTAGTTCCACAATTTTTCTGTGGCTGAAGGTCAAACAATGCGTGTTGGGTATACAGAGCACTGTGTAGGTTCTCCCGAGATGCTATGACCGTATGTAGTAAACATTTATAGGCTAGGTTAGGTTCAACTTTACTGTCACTGTTAGAGTGCAGGAGATAACGAAATGCAGTTAGTATCCAACTAGTAGTGCAAACAGGAAATAAATGAGATAAGGTTATGGTGCAATACTTTGAGACAGACAGTATAAACAGCATGATATACGCAATATGATATTTTAGATAAAATACAGATAACAGAAATGTGCAAATGACAGTCTGATAGAAATAATTGTAGTAATGACAGATAATTGCAGTAATTCCTGGTCAGGGGATAGCACCTGTCTCTGTCACTGTGGATGAGAGAAATTCACACTATCTCCACTATCTCTGAGTGTCCTGCTGGTACGTCAGGGAGTATTATGTCGTTCAAGAAGACGTCGTGTGTCTTCTCACAAGTGAGCTGCTCCTTGGTCATTTTCTGTCCAGAGGAACAAATATCCATTAACATTCCACATTATACTCCCTGTTATGCTGATGTCAGATGTTTAATAACCGTTTTGCACAAAAACTTTCTAAATGGTATCATAAAAGGTACAAGTGAGAAAAAGGCTAGTGCTGCTGTCTGCAGCTAGCAGAGGATATGATTACCATACTGGTTAAAGTAGAGTTAAAGCTGGTAGAGGAGCGAGAGTTTGAAGCTACTTGAAGCAAAACATATGAGGGCAATCACTAATGCTGTACTGACTCTGATGTCCTCGGGCCAGCCGTCCTCCTCTCTCTTGGTTCTTAGATGTTGCTCAATGAGCTGCAGCGTCTCTTCGCGGGTGGGCCTGCACCCCCGTCCCTCACCCTCTCTCTCAGCGAGGCCCTCAGGAGTCGAGTGTTCCAACGTGGAGCCGAAGCTCTTAGGCAGTGTGTTGCTGCGTGGGCGCGTCTGTGGGGTCAGCTCATTCTCTGCCTTGTGTTTGGCATCTGCACAAACACACACACACACACACACACACGCAAACACAGACCGAAAGAGAAAGAGAGATGATAGGGCTATTATTAGAAAGAGTGTAGGCTACCACAAAGAGTAAGCAATAGTTTGTTTTAACAAAAAGTCCACTTCAGATCAGCTCAAATAGTTTTGATGTTCAAAGTTTGCTTCTTTTGCTTGCACTGAAGCTAATACGCTAAAATACTGAAGCTTTTGTCAAATACATTAAACTACATCCAGTATGTTTTTTTGAAGAAGGTTTGCACATGTAACTGCTGAAGCAGATCTTGAGTATAGATTAAGATAAGATAGATTTCTCTCACTTGTTAGCTCCAGTGCAACAATGAAAAAGCAAAGCTGAACACCAAACATGTCTTGGATGATCAACTACCTGGGGGGAAAAGAAACTATCTGGGGAAAAGGAAAAATTGTGCAATTTTTTTTTTGCCATTTAATGCAACTTTCCAGAATGTCCACACAATGAGGAGTAAGTTACTAACCCCACCATATTCTTTAGGCAGATATATAAAATAGAAGGTCGGCACAGAGGAAACAGGCTGCTTATAGAATATCACTGAGGTGCAGAGACAATACATCACCCCCTCCCTTTAAAAAGGACACAAAAAAACAACACAAAACAAAAACAAAATAAAAGGAATTCTTTGCACTAGACTAAAAACCCGACATATGGCTGAGAGTCCACCCATGGGGGAATGGTTCTACAAGGCCGCAATCAGACAAAACCAAGGAAAGAGGACAGGAGAGAGGACCACAAAATAGCTCTTATGTCTACTTACTGCTGCTTGAGAGTACTTACAGAAGTGGGGTGTCTGTCTAGAGACAGTGAGGGGGCGTGACTGTGTAAAATAGGGTGTGTTCAGAGCAGAGGAGTGGCGTCTGTGCAAGTGAAGCACTGCCTGGTGCCTCAGGGAAGCTTTGGGTAAGAGGTGCTGTCGTCCTGCTGATCAGGTCATCCAGGGGAGTTTAGTTAAAGAGAGAGAAAAACTTATTCGACAGTGCACCTCTGAGGGGGCGTCACATGGTAATGGAGAATGAAAAGGGTGGCGGCCAATCAGAATCGACCAACATGTGAAAGTGGGTGGGGGTACCATGTGACATGGAGCAGTGATGGGGAGACCTCTCTCTTTTGAGGGTCACACTGTCCATTACTAAGCTACTGTTAATCACTGAGGACCAACTCAAGACCCAGGCACCCCCGCTGGTCACTCACTCAGGGCTTACCTTTAAGCTGTTTACGGATTTTGGTGAGGTCAGTCATCCACTTCAAGACTTTGGGATTAGCTGCCTTGTCAGGTACTCTACCGACTTTTACGTTCTGTCAATTCAAAATTTACTAGAGACCCTACCGTTGTAATTTTCTTATGATACATTTGCATCTGTAGTGTGTGTGTGACACAACTGATACTTTTCCTTGATAAAAGAAAAGCTGTTGACTTAAAACTCACTTTTATCAACAAACATTTATGTGAAATACATATTTTTGTAGAATACTTTATGAATTCTTTATCCACAGGTATTGATTGCATATATAAATCTGCATAATTCTTTTTTTGCACCTGATTGTACAACTAAGTAATCAGAAATTTTAGTCATATTTTTTGAAACTACCTTAATTTTCCACTGTACGTTTCAAGCGATCACATTTTCCATTCTTTTACTAGTAAGTTACTTGTCAAAATCTGCAGTGTACATTACATTACGGAGATCTCAATCTATTTCCTAGTCTTCCCCTTTACTGTCATAATATCCATCGTCACGGTTGGTACATCAAGAAGTCTTTTTCAAACTGCTCTTCAAACTGCTTGATCTTTTTCTTGAGGTTCTGGAGTTTCTTGGTGAGCTGCTGACAGACACCGTCACCCTTTGCACTCTCCTTGGAGCTGAAGGAGGCCCGGCGAGGCCTAGAAAAGAACGGAGGAAAAGACAGATAAGCCACATTGCAACAACTCCTCTAAACTCATGTTTCGTATCAAAATAGTGAAAGATGTCCATGGATCTCTTCACCTTCCACAGGACAGTGTTTTATTTGAAGAAGTGGCATCGGAATCCTGCTGCAGGAAGCGCTGACTGTGACCGAAATCCAGGAAGTGGCGTGCCAGTAATGGCTGCGCATCTTCCCCTAGAGGCAGCGGCAACATGCGGCCTGCCAGTGGAGACAACTGCGCCTCTCCAGACTCACTCTCCTCCTGCCATGACATGAAAACTGGAACAGGATCTACAACACACACACACACACACACACACACACACACACACACACACACACACACACACACACACACAGTCACCTAAAATGAAACAGCAATCTCAAAAGAATCACAAAAGACACAGTTTGGCATTGAGTACTAACACCCAGAACCCTGGGTCACATGAGGTTTTGGGGATCTGCTGCAGTGCCATCATGAAGCATTTAGTAAGGGATGGGGCCAGCACAGCACGCTGAGGACCAGGGGAACCAGCTGGAAAACAGATGATCCACTGAGTGCACTGCACACTGGATACCCAAAGATAGTGAAAGGAAGAGTCAGGGGCAGGAGGGGGCTTCCAATACAAGCTCACACAATCGGGGCATTTTCACACTTGGCCCAGAATGGACTGTGGGCTCATTTGGGGAAGGAGCGTCATCATTGCAGGTTTGTCTTCGCGCACACAAATCCCAAATTGTGTATCGACTGTGTTTAAAGTGCAGTGATGACCCCACCGCACTTTGGAGAAATTGTAATTTCTATTACCCATGTCAGGAAATAACAATAATTTAAAGCATAATGCTTTAGGTTAGGGTAGGTCTTTTTATATGATGCATACCAGTAATGCAAATGGCAATTAAGTTAAATGGAAGAAATAAGAACTTCAGCTCATTACTTGTCAAGAGTTATGGTAAAAACTTCCAGTCAAAGCTGTTCACATATATGCAAATATAACTCCGCAATTCTCTGTGTTGTAGTCACTTGGGTTTAAAATGCTCCATACATCCATCTGCACGTAAAAAAAATCAACACTCTTTTCCGATATTTTGGTAATGCAGAAGACAGTAAAGGAACGGTAACAATTTAAATTAACTGTGAAGCGGAAGTAACATGACTGTCGCTCTATTCAATACCTGCTCTCTGTAGCGGATCACCTTCACACACGGTGCAGACCACACACACAAGTTCATTACCCCAGACTATGGTTTTTAAGTGGAGATTGTTGTTTGAACCATGCCTGAGAACGAAAACAGCTTTCACACTTAACCAAAGTCTCTGTGTCTCAGGTCCGGAAAAAGAGCATGTGAAAAAGTGTGAAAATGCCCTTAAATAGCATCCAAACACAAGTCAGCAAAAGGAAACTTGTGAGGAAGCTCAGTGCTACTAAATCAATTGCAACACAGGGCTTCACTACTGCTGTGTAGCACTGGGTGCAGCGAAGCATGCTAACACGATCACACTGGCCTGCAGGCTCTAAAGAGAGATTCCATCCCCTAGAGCCAAAGAGGCCCAGAGTGTCTGTGAATAAAGAGAATGTACTGGAGCGCAGCCCAATGCTATGGAAACTTAGCCGGTACACTCAACACTTTCCATGTCCGAGACAGGTGATTCATTAGGGGAAAGCTGTTGCTTTTGCGGAGGCTAGAATAAGACCAGCAGGAGACAGCCATACTAATTGGGTGTGAGGGGAGTGGAGGGACACGAGTTAGTCACGATCTCAAAGGGGTGATTAGCAGAGATGCTCATTATAAAGAGGAACACAGTAGTGGCTGTCAAGCTAATACTTACCATGCCCTTCTCTCTGCAGGTGCATACATGTGAAGTCTATGAGGGGGAAAGTGTAGGGGCATGAGGCTGACCAGACATGGGTGAAGGGCAGAGGAGACAGAGGGAGATGATAGAAGACAGAGAGAGTCTCTCTGTCTATCGTTTCTTTTACCACCACTCAAAATACAAAACGGTAACGGTAGGTAGGGGTGGCCTAGTATGTTTGATACTAAGTAATGGCTGAGGTGAAAATGAGTTATGACTGGCTAGCTTTCAGGTTTCAGTACCCGAGCCTGACTAACACTGTATTTATTTACTTATTTAATAAATAAAAAAAAAGGGACATGTTTTAAAGGGTAGTTAATAATTGCTCCATTAGAAGTGGATTTCTCCTATTCATTAACCTTTCATTAAGAGTTGATCTATTAAACCTCTCTAGCTTTTTATACTTCATTTATTAAGGGCACAGGGTCACCACCTTACTGCCTGTCAGACGGGCAAGCACTCTAGTGCGACTATATTAACGTGCTAGTACACTTTTGTCTTTGTACGAAATTCCGTACAGAGAGACACGACCCGTACAATTTGCAAAAGCGCAGAGTTTGCATCAAGCCCTGTTTTCCATACAGGAATTTTCATCAGTCTAAATGATCAGCTGATGCAAAGTAGGACAGAAGAAGGTTCTCATGAACAACACAAGTAGATTTACCTTCTCGCTCTCCATCATGGATGACAGAGTGGGACTGAAGTTGATGGGCCAGCAGGTTGGGCTGCTCTCTGCTTTCTGTGTTGGCATTCAGATCACACACATCTGCAGCAGACTCCTACAAGAGAGAGAAAAAAAACAAAACAAAAAGAGCGTGTTGTATCAGGTCAGTGTTTGGGCCAGGCATCAGCAGTGGTGTTAGCCTAAGCTCTGGCAGTATACTCACATCAGTCTGCTCCATGTGCTCGCACTCAGGGTACATTTGTTCGGACATACTTCTTTCTTTTGTACCAACCTTTACCAATTTGACGACGATTAGATGTAAGACATAACAGACAATTGTCACCTGAAATATAAACAAAATTGAAGGAGATTCCCACAGACAACTTCAAAATAATCTACAATAAGAGACTGGAGAAACTTCATTTTACAGGCCTCATACATGTGCCATGAGCCCTGGAATGTTGGCTCTAGGACAATTATTTCTGTGCAAAGTGGTATTTATGCCAAATTTAAGGTAGAGTAACCCAAAATAGATTTTTTTTATAAGTTGCAGTATAAAATCCCATTTGAAAGAAAATAAAGACTGTGCCACAAGTTACACCAGTTAGTAGATTATAGCGGACTTTCTCAAAAGTAGTAAAATCTAAATCTAAGCTTTCTAACACTGTTATACACGATTGTAAAGTTTTGATTGGAACCTCGACACAATTATAACAAGAGTCGTAGATACTCTCGGAGACACAGTTCCAGGATTCTCAGATTTTCTTCTGGCACAAGGCCACTAGGCTGGGAACCTTGAAATGCCTGGGGAAAAAGAAATATGATTCTGTTTTATGTATAAACACAAAACATTAATGTGTAGTTTTCTGCAAGCTAAAGCAGGAACAGGATCGAAATGCCTGGCTGACTTTATGTGGGTGTACACAAACAGGACACAGAACTTGAAGCTGTTTTTATCGTTTTTTTTTTTAGAGTACTTTAGAGTACTCTTTTAGAGTACTTGAGCAAAAGTCCTGAAACTTCTCAAGGTTAACTACTGATAAGGAAAAGGCTTGGTGGTATTTTTCTGTGTGTGTGTGTGTGTGTGTGTGTCATCGATCTCCGTCCGGTGACTACACTACACATATTTCTTCTTTTTTTCTTCGTCATCACGACTGACACCGGACGAAGGAACAGTACACACTTTGTTTATTTGAAAAAATGACTCATGTTCTTTGTACTGGAGGTCAGCATGCGGAACGACAACTTTGTTGTGTACTGAAACAAGTCTAAAACTTCCTGAAAACTGGAAGCACACCTTGTACTGGTGAGGTACAGGCCACAGGGCATCAGTGCTTAATATCTTATTAAGCTTATTAGCTCTTCTCAAACAGATCTCTCTTACTATTGCGCTCAACTATTATGTTGCTATGAGAAAGGCCTGTGGTTTGATGGAAGTGCAAAGAGAAGACACACACACACACACACACACACACACACACACACACACACACACAAAAAAACAATGCTGACAAACCTCTTCATCTTCTGCACACTGCTCGGGGTTTGCAGCACTGGGCGATCCAGCATTAGTCTTCTCTTCTCCTCCATGCTCTTCTGCACCTGCAGTCTCCTCACTTGTACAGTCCCTGTGAAGGCCAAAATATTACAGCCAAACACACATCGGAAACCTCAGATAAGCACAGCTTCCTATCCATATAGCTCCAAATAAACACAGGCGCTTGCTTACATAGAAAAAGGGTTTGGTAGAGTGGGCTATAATTGTGTGCAGATGTATACGCTCACCCCAGGCCAGCTTGGCAGGATGAGCCTTGGCTCTCATAGTTGCTGAGATCTTGGTCAATGGAGCTCTGCAGATCCAGAAAGTGCTGCTCCACGGCAGCTCGGATGGTTCTCTGGAGGATGCTGCAGAGAGACAAAGACAAATTTTAATTATTGCAAATATTTATTATTTGAATTTATACTACAGTGCTGCTGAATGCTAGACGCTGATTGGTCAGAAGGTGTTGATTAATTTTCGATAACAGCAGATAGTAGCAGCTAACACACAGGCTTGTATGTGGAGGCTCCACATAACCTTATTTTAAAAATGTGTAACTGCTGATATGGTAGGATTTCTGTGAGGAGACATTTATTTAGCATTTTTCTAAGGAGTGTCCTGGGACGGCACTTTCTATCCATCAGAGGTAATGTTTTCAGAAAGGCTGTTTTTTATGTTTATTTTGTCTTATTGACTTCAACAGACAGAAGACAAAAGGGAGGCAGATAAGGGAATGACAGACCTTTGTTAGGTGTTATAACAAAGGTGTAACAGGAACTAACTTGTTTTGCCAGCGTCCCACAAAAAACATTGAAACTATAAGCGAATAAAAAGTGAGACTTGCCATTCTTTAGTTAAATAAAAACTGTAAATATTTGGCAAACAAGACACCAAGTGTGGTTGAACAGTTACTAATAAAGTCGAATAGTGTTTCGGAAAATAAGTAGAACACGGTGTCGTACTTCCCAAAGATTTACGTGTTTGTATTGCCTAAACAACAGAAATAAAGTAAAAACCTCAGTAAACCACAGAAATAAAGTAACGACTTGTATGTATTTAAACCTACTGACCTTATGTGAAACTAAGGTAATTTAGGAAATGTGTGTTTCGCACAACTGAAAGCGAAGTATGATGACAATTATAATATCATTTGTCCAGTGACACGGAACAGAAATTTGCCAAAACCTGTAAACAGTGCAGTTTTACATTTAGGCCAGTACATTCGGTTCCTGAGCTGTCTGATATCGTGTGACCCATTTAGAGCTCGATCGTGTAGTTTAACAAGGTTAGGGATGAGTCTCTGACTGGGAGGAAGCAGCCTGTGAGCACTGCCCTGGGTCCTAAATAATAATCCACCATCTTAAGCACCTCAATCCATTGAGGTCTGTGGTTGAGGGTATTCTGGGCTTGACTAGTGGAAACTGTTTCGAATACCGGTTCATAGACTTCCGGTGCGACGGTACATCCCGTTACCGAACGTGTCGACACCGTCGAAGTTTGGACCGGGATGCCGAATGCTCATGACTCCCATGCGTGCAACTGGGCCACATGCAGCTGCTAGGTCACTCTGCGTGCCAAACACCACACAGCATAAATCCTTACTCATCTCACTGTGGAGCCTTAGTTTATTGTTTGTGCTGGTATAGCAATCACTAAAGACCTGGGCTCTGGACAATGCGTCCTGAAACATCGTTCAGGATTATATGCATCACCATTACCCAAACCCACTCTGTATATACGCTAAGGCTACATGTTACAGAAATAGCCAATAGATCAATGCATTGATAGCACAGTTCAGTGGAATCAATAATGGGCCCCTGTCTAGGTGGCAAGTTTCCTTTTAGTGCAAGCTCTTTACACTATTCTGTTTTGTTGCTATGCCCCCACAGCACTAAGTTAGCTAACAACTAAAACATCAGGATGAACAGAAAAAAATAAAAAAAATTAAAAAAAAGCACCCGCTGTACAGTAATTGGTAATAAGTGGAGGTGGTGAAATATGATGACGTTACCTGTGTGTCCGACACAAGAATGAATGGGACAAGATGGTGAGCAAGGCTATTGTGAGACCATAAAATACAAATCACTGGGCATAATTTGGAAGTGCAGGGCTTTTGGTTTCCATTAATGATCTGACAGACTCTCTGTTATCTCCCCTGGAGCCTGTCTGCAAGCCTGAGCCTTAACTGGGTTAAGGTCTATAATCTGATTTGTCCAGTTTCATCTTGTTTTCCATCTACCTTGCAGGAATTTTTACGACATCACTACTACTGTACATTTGGTCAGGTTTATATTATAATGAAAAGAATATAATCATGTATACATGGATAAAACCCGTGGTTAAAACGTACAAAGCATATTGAGTGCATATTATTGTGCAATTAAATGAACGCTCACATTCACAGGAGTAGTGGGAAAGAGGATGTTTGGGTTACTTACTCTGCAGATCTTGGAAGAATGGACTACCTTCACTACACGCTCGACCTTTTCTTCTTTTCTTTCCACTCCAATCCTGTAAAAGTGACGGAAACTGGAATCGTATAGCATCAGTTCTTAAATACGTATTATAATAACAAATGCAGGGGTGTCAACTGGTATATATTTTAAATTGAATTTTTAAACATCAAATGGAATTGGTAAATGAAGACACAGGCTCTTTAGCTCTCTTAAGTAACATCAGGGCACCCAAGGTTACAACGTTAGCCAACTTCAGGTAAGTGCTGAATCGATTACACTCCTGAGAATTATGATTAAGGAAAGTCTAATGATAAACCAAGGTAGATGGGTATCTATTCTTCCATTTAGTCCACTGATCACTCCATCAATGATCAAGTCTTGAGAAACGCTTACATTCAAGCAAATTATTTAACAAATAGAGCTATAACCATTCAGGAATGTGAATACATTTTAAATAGACACTTCTGACATTCCAAATTTTTGAAACAGCCTTGGATCTGTATAAATGTAGGAGTGTGCAGGCTTTTCACCGTGTGGAAGACTATATGGCTCCAAGTGTATAGAATGCCATAATTTTGATGTGCATCTCTATGAATGAAGAGCTAGGCGGGGCAGTCGTGGCCTAATGGTCAAGAGTCGGACGTATAACCCGAAGGTGAACCCGAAGGTCGTGGGTTTGAGTCTCAGGTCCGGCAGGGATTGTAGCTGGGGGAGTGAATGACCAGCTACAGGCATAAAAGGCATAAATGCAGAGCACAAATTCCGAGTATGTGTCACCATACTTGGCCACAAAGTCACTTCACTTCACTTCGTCATATCCATGTCAATCTGTTTGTGCTTATATTTAACAAACAATTTTTATGACCAAAAAAAAAAAAAAACCCACACATCACAATACTGGTCAACCATAACCCTGAAACACAGTGCACCAGACCCATGTACAGATAGCCTGAAGCACTTCCGTCCACTGCCACCAGGGGCAGGATCTGCAGTATATTTTGACCTTCCTTGGTAGTGACAGGCTTACAGAGAACAGATCAGGAAGAAGGTGTCTGACAGGAAGTGTGGGGGTGGGGGCTATTCAGCAGTCCGCTCCATCCTATAAACAAACTTTGGCATGGAGGGAATGTTGCTTACATGACATGCTGAGTTCCAGCTTTTGCTTAATGTCAGATTAATGGCCTGAGTAGAAAAGATGACATTGACACAACAGGTGCTTTAAGACCGTGCCGTGACATTGTGGTTCACTGTAACAAGCAACATTGACATAAATAAACACTCACATATGTACACAATGGAAATGTACATTCCAAGTCAGCCAGCTATTCCGGCGCTATGGTGCAGTCTGGATCGATGCCATCATCTACACTGAACCGTGCTGCTGGGCAAACATTTTCACAGATCTGTCCTGTGCTCATATTCCTAACCACAGACCAGAGAATGTGCTTTGCCTGGATCCCTTAATAACAACTGAAAGTGTGTGAGGTCACTTACTTCAGCATATTTAAATAATAATAATAATAATAATAATAATAATAAAAATAAAAAATAAAAAAACACAATGAAACATGAAAAGAAAACAAAAAATGAATACAGTTTTTACTAAATCAGTTAAGTATAGTGAGGTAGAGTTCTCTGAGCCTGGAGGTCTGTGATCCTGACTTGTCAGGACACGAGCACTGACTGACAATCAAGTGTTTGTTTTCCCAGATTAATACAATTTAGACAGCTACTCAACATCACTACAATAGATATTATTATTATTCTGTACATATGGCACATTCCTCCACAGAAAAGGAACTCGGTATGCTTCCTCTTCTCTTTTCACCCTGGACAATGCCACATGACAACTGTATTCCAAAACCAAACAACAGGAAAATCAAACAATTTAATAAGACTTATTTAATAAGAGTAATGGTACGTGTAAAGCTCATACAGACTGGCCTAAACAAAATCCCTTCGATCCTTAAGGGACACACTGCCAAAACTGAAAAACATTTGACAAAAATACATCCTCTTGGAATCCTTGCTGCTGAAATGTTATGATCTAACTTATGGTAAAATATGTGGATGTAATCTCAGCCATGTACAGAGAGAGAAATGTGCTAATGCAGAAGTAAAAGAGGATCAGAAACAATACATTTCCTCTGACAAGGCATTTTAGCCTGCCGACAGCTCACAAACACACACACNACACACACACCGCTAACCAAGTGTGTGTACAGCATAAAGCTGTCAAATGCAGAAGCTGGTCATGATTCAGCAGCTTTACAGTTCCTGGCAGAATTAGTTTTTTTTGTTTTTCCCAGCACAATACAGTTACATATTCATTGTCAACTGCTCACTCGCTGCCCAGACTCAACTTATCATAAGCAACTCTGCTGATATACATAATAAAAACCGCACTGTCAGAAATAAGGTCTAGTATGGCATTTGGTGTGACGCTAGGCTAGTGGGCAAGTAGAACTTAATCTGATCCAAATGTCACACGAAACCCTGTCCGGAGCAGAAGTAAGTATCGGTAAGCCCTGGCCTAGAGATCCAGAGGGATAAAGGCACTATAAATCATGCTACTCCAGAGAACAGTGCTCTGAATTAGCAGCTCACCTTCCATTTCCACAACCTTTCAGAAGTAATTCAGTCCCATTATGAAAGACAGTATGCCCCTAGAGATTTCCTAGCTCTCTCTCTCTCTCTCTCTCTCTCTCTCTCTCTCTCTCTCTCTCTCTCTCTCTCTCTCTACATCACCTGTGTAGGAGGACTTCACAAGCCATTTTCGGCAGCCTGGGTTGCGTGAGCGAGCCGTTTTTGCCACGATTCCAGTCGGGGCACTTGGTTATCCGGACTGGGCGCTTTGAGGAGCTAAAGTCTGTATGAGCAGGTCAAAGAGCAAGCACAGGCTGCCGGCGCTCATCATGCGGCCTACGGTCTGCGCTGTGTGCGTGCAGGGCTCGGCACTCTGCTGGAAAGTGCTGCAGTAAACAAGCTGGACCCTTGCTCAAATACAGGGCTGTGTGACGCAGTGTAACCAGCAGCGCTCTGAACCAATAAAAAACCTGCAGAGGAGGGCCTTATTCTAATATCTTCCACTCAACTCGCTGTCTAAGTCTCACACACACACAAACACCCCAACACTGCAGATCTCAGACAGACAGACACACACACAGACAGACACACAGCCCAGCACCTGTCACACTCTATTTTATAACTTGCTCATCAGCTGTGGTTTTCATTGGCATCCTGATACGCTCGTCCTTAACCCCTTGCTGGATTGGGCTTGTATATATCTGAGAGAATATTACTCAGCATCTGCTCCTCTGAGAAAAACTCCTGCAGATGCACCCACACAGACAAGACAGTCCATTACTTTAGCACCAGACATATCCTTCTTCAATCAAACTTTTCTAAACCTCAGCCAGACCACAGTTCAATGTGACCTGACGCAAGTTGCATCGTGACTGCACGTACAAGCATAATTGTGCTTGAACCTGCGCCAACCAGGTTTATCTTTACAACAGTTGAAGTTTGCTTTGTTGACATAAATGCAATTTTACACGAAGGGTAAAATAAACAGAATTCCTTCGTCAAACTCTAATGGTGAACAGTTCGTGATGTATGAGAGATTATCGTGTTCAACACAAGATTTCAAGTAGTAGAATGTCTGACGGTCGGGGAAAACCTTCACTGTGGCTGGGGAAGAATTCTGTCACTCACACAAAACTAGATGTCACAGCATGCAATAGCTTGTTAAAGTAATTCAGACTTTCGTCTTAAATAGACAAAAAGGATGAAAGATCAGGTTTTGCCTAATAACATACAGTGTTTCTAGTCTGTTACATACTTTGACATCTCAGCTTTAAGAAATAATATACATTTCATCAAAAATGATGTGGAAATATTTTTTAATCCGGCCTAAACTGTCTTCCTACAAAAACCATGTTGGCTAAGGAGCCAGTTTAACAAACGCGGTGATGCTTCAAGACGTAGCTAAATGTGATTTCCTCACACAGTGAATGTCACGCTTTCAAGTTGATGGATAGTTACGTGCCGTAGCAAAACGGATATAATTCAGATCAATTCAATTTGTATCCAGACACCGATGTCAAAATGTCAGCAAGGATCCTGAGCCACAGTCGGAATGAAATCTTTTCACTTCTGGGGTAACTTTAAAAAATGCTAAAACTTTATTTGTGGTTGGGATCTTTGGAAAAGAGAAACACTGCACTTCAGGACAGCCTGTAGTTTTCACAACTATATACTGTCAAGTAGAAAATTTCGCCATGTGAAGGGATTCGACAGCCTGCCACTCATACACTATATGGACAAAGATTTGTGGACTGGGGGCAGTCGTGGCCTAATGGTCAGAGAGTTTGACTTGTAACCCNTGGGTTAAATGCAGAGCACAAATTCTGAGTATGGGTCACCACACTTGGCCACAAGTCACTTCACTTCACTTCACTATCACACCCATATGTGCTTGTTTAACATCCCTCTTTGCTGTTCTGGGAAGGCTTTCCACTAGATTTTGGAGCGTGGCTGTGGAGATTTGCTCATTCAGACACAAGACCATTAGTGAGGTAAGGCATTGGTGTCAGGTGAAAAGGCATGGGGTGCAGTCGGCTTTCCAATTCATCCCAAAGGTGTTCAGTGTGGTTGAAGTTAGGCCTCTGTGCAGTTCTTCCACTCCAGCCTTGGCGAACCATTTCTTCATGAAGCTCACTTTGTGCACAGGGCCATTGTCATTCTGAAACATGTTAGGGCCCCTTAGTTCCAGTGAAGGGAAACTCTAACTCTATAGCATACAAAGACATTCTAGACAATTCTGTGCTTCCCACTTTGTGCAGGTGCCCAAATGTTTTATATAATTTACATGATTGGATTGTGCCATGCAGCCTCATGATCAGAATTACATACCAAGAGGCAGAGGTGTATACACTTGACCTCTGAATGTTTTATGGTTGTCTGTAGAGGTCAGAGACATAAATGATGAGTCAACAGAGCATTTGCTTTTGATTCGTTAACACGTGATCAGGTGGTCCAATGGCAAGCTGTTAAGCAGTAGCGCCTAAGAAGAGGGGAGTAGGAAGAAGCTTGGGCGACACTTCTGAGAATCTAAAGTTAAACTGACATGCTAGTCTGACATGTATTTATCATGGCTCCTTCAGTCCTCCAGCCTAGAGACAAAACTCTCCACAAGAGAAAGGCTGAAAGAACAGTGCCAACAATGATTCCTTTCAGTTACTGTAAATCAGTTCTGTAATGATCAAGGTAGAAAACAGAGGAGCTGTAGTGTTGTTGGAGGGTGAGGTGAGGGTGACTTCTCCACCCCTCAATGAATGCAACCTTAAAACTTGCTGGTCACATACTCCAGCGCCTGGCCACTGGCAACAAAGTAGCCCAAGAACACCAAAGCATATCGTGCTGTTTTTTTGTTTTTGTTTTTTTCCAAGGGCATATTAAAAATACTTTCCATAGCTGGTGAAATGGATATATGGTGTGGTTTAAATTTAGCTTTGAAGTGTGTCGGCCTGACAGGTTCAAACTGGGAGAGCTGGAGGACTGCAACACAAACAACTCGGCACTGTCCTGCCACTTATTTGCTAAAGTATGACCGTAACTCAAAGTTGTATTTACTGCTTCGTGAGCTTTTCTAAATGCCTTCAGTAATGCAAGTAACAAACCAGAGTACTTTGGTTTCATGCAAGCCTCTGCCAAATGAGGTCTGAGAAGTCTTCTTCTAAATAATAAATGAACAAAATAACAAACACAAAATGCTTACCATACACATGCCTGTAATACGCTGTGACCTGTTGGCTGGGTATGCGTATGGAAACTTTGACCCTGGCGCTAAAAGGATAAATTAGTAATGAAATTCTGTGAAAATTTGTTGCTACTGAATGTCCCTGAGGTAAATAATGGACAAAATCTATTACAATAAAAATCTGTAGTCAACCCAGTGACCGTGAATAAACGCCTTAAAGAATTTACTTAAGAATGTATCATTAGACTTGACACCAAGGCATGACCCGGACATCAGTTGGACTTTTTGTACTGTATCAACACAGAACCAACCAATAGTCCAAAGAGAATAAATACAGAATAAATTAGCTTCCACTAGCACCAGCAAAACACAATGCAACAACATTTCTAGCACATACTGATGCAAAACCCATCACATTTTTAGTCAGAAATGAAACAAAATACTTAACATATTATTTCAGACCTATCCATGATTTGCAGTGCTCAAAATGACAATTAGCAAACCATCACCTTATGTCTTACACATGTTTTTTTATATTTACCACCTAGACTGCCCATGGAAAGGGCACCAGGGTACTGACACTCATAAATAACCTGTCTGTGACTGGTGTCCAGTGTGCACAGCATTTTCAAAATGTGAAGCATGCCTATAAAAACAGACACAGATTTAAAATGCATGTAACTGTGGATTGTACATTTTCCCTATTCAAACGGGCCCCTCATGCACCTGCCTTTAATGATTTAACAGCATCTCCCCATCATGGCACACTGACATTTCGGACACGGCGGGCTGGGGCAATACTCTAAAGTCCCAGACTTCTCACCTTGCATCAAAGCTGGAACAGGTGGGGAGGATCAGGATCAATAGACCTGTTCTGGTCTCGACCTCCAGGCTCAACTCTCTTCTTCAAACAAGACTGTACCCTTTAAGCCAAGCAGGGAACGTAGGAGCTTTGGTATGAGAAACAAGCATCGACCACCCAAGCAGCAAAGCCACAGCTCAACAGTCTAAGTGCAATAGTGCTTATACAGTTTTATAGTCTTAAGTAACTAAATAAATATAAACACAGATAAAGATATGTGCTATTTAAGTTTGATTGCCCTGTTGCACATTAACAATGTTGAGGCATGTACTTGTTTCAAAATATGCTTTACACATGACTTCTTCTGCAAACACAAATTCCGCCAAACCAGAATATGTCCGATTTAAAATTAAAAAACTTGCTAAAAACACCTTCATCACAAGTCTTTATTCGGTGCAGTGTCTCACAATCAGCTGCGTGGCAGAATGGGTAATGTGACAAAGCTCACAACGTAGGGCTGTCTTCCACTTCCAAAACTGAGGGTCCGAGTCTGTCCCAGAATACACCAATAGTGCTTTTCCACTGGACGGTGTGACTCAGCAAATCACCCATGATCCTTCAGAGCCATGCCTTACAGAAGTACACCTGCTGAATTTAGTCATACTTCTTGGCGACAGCTGATGTGGAGCTCAAAACGGTGCAGACCAAATCCCAAATGGCTTTCTATTCACTTCATTTAATGTCCATAAGGTATAACAAAAAACTCAAATGGCCTGAGCGGAATGACACCGCATTGCACAGCCCCTTGTGTTTCTGTTTTTTAACGTCTGGTAAGGTTTACAAACCTCTCTGCATTTTCAGTAAAGATTTTCACTGAAGATTAAAGAATTCTTACGGTTTGCTGATTTGAGTGATTTTTGTGATTTGAGGACATTCATTAAGTGAACGTTTACCGCTTTCAGTTTTCAGTAGCGTAACGTTGACTGTCTTGTGCTTACAAGAAACACAGCAGGCCCACACTCATTTTAACACCAAATAAGACACTTGGCTACATGGTTTCATTTCAAAATCGTTTTTTTTTTTTAATTTCAAGAAAAACTCCTACTTTCATAAGTGATGTTGGATAAAACACAGTAACTGGTTTTAGCTATTTGTACCTACTTCATAGTGAAAAGCAACATGTTAACTAGCCACCTACGATGCCTGTAATGCCATTTATTGATTTGACACGGCAGGAAACAACCTTGCAAGCCAGAGAGTAAATGTTAACAATAAAAAAAAAACTCGTCAGGCCTGAGGAGTGGACTCAGTTTCTAATTTTAGCAGTAAAAGGGCTGCATAAAGTACTTTTTTTGTGCCAATATGAAAAACGTCTATAACCAGAACAACAGACTGACTACACTGCTTTGTAACTGATCATTTTTCCCCTCAACCTGTGATTTGAAATGACGTTACATTATAGCACAAGATGCTTTTTTATATCTGCAGAAAAATTCAGACAGACTAAAAAAAAAAAGAATTTCTTGATTTTATACTTGTGTCGGAACGTGTGAGGACAGATAGACCTATTCGGTGTAAGTAACTGCCTGGACTAGATTAAGCTTTAGGCCAGAGTGACAGGAACAGAATGATACATTCATTCCTATCATTACTCCCATTTCACCCAAAATGCTTTGGGTTATTTATGGTTTAAGTCTGTAATTGCTTTCATTGTCAGATATAAAGAGGAAGAGCCAGACAGGACAGTCACATTAAGTCTGGTTCATTAAATGAACTTTTCCAAATAATAATTTAAAAAAACTGTCCATCCTCTAAAACCATCCTCGAAAAGCTCGAAATAAACGGCAATGGCTGGAAGGCTCAGAATGAGATGCTCTTCTCTTACCTAGAAGAAGGGGTGACATTGGGGTGTGTGGGGGAGAGTGAAGAAGGACCGTCCTCGCCATCCTGCAGGAGCTCTTCACATGCTTCTATCTTCTCGTCTTCCAGGAGCTCAGTTATCTACAGGATGAAGGCAAATATTTCAGAACCATGTCCCAGCAGCTGTCATGTTACCAGCATGTTAGGATTTTGCATCACATGGTCAATGTTTTACAGACCCAAGATAAAGATCCGGGAGAAAAAAAAAAAAAATCTTTCGACCTTCATTTTATCATGGTGTGTCATGTGTCATGTGTCTTTGTGTTGCAGCACATTTTGATCTCTTTCATTCAGCTGATTATGTATCTGACATTATAATTACTCCCAAGGTAATGTTAGACTGTTCTTTGCTTATCCAGTTATTACTTGGTAAATAGGAAATCTATGGAAATATAGATTAGGCTAAATGTAGACACCAGTCTAGATATAATACACAAATCATTTCATGATATCAGAGGTTTATTGTTCGCTTTTTTTTATAATAAAGCAAGCTTCTATCACAAACTTAAGTTGAAGATGAATCAATACAGGACATGATATACTGCAGGGTTATATAACATCTAAAAACACAGTATTACTGATGAATGCTTCAAGATGATACAAGACAATGACAAACTAATAAAAACAGCAGTCATTATGGTAATGTGAATAGCCTTTTGTGTATATGTAACCTAAAGCCCCATGGCCTACACGATCGCCCGCAGCACTGCTTTGAATCCCAAACGTCCTCTACATCTGCTGCAGTGTTACTGCCACATTGCCATGGCAACCACACTGGCAGCTTCGGATTGGCTGTGTGCGGTTGCTACTCATCATGTATGCAGATATGAGTCATATGCGGCGGGAGTAACGGCTGTACTGCAGGCTCCGGATCTTCACACAACTCTATAGGCTTAGAGCCATTATCCCATTAGCATAATAGTGATCGCAAATAAACACTGCAAGTAATAAACACTATGTGAAGACTTGATGTCCTAGAGATTCTTTGTCTCACTGCTCTCTTGCTCAATTCAGCCCAAAATAGAAACTGTTGCTCTCTTGTGTGCCCATGCTGCACTGCTGTTTAACAAATTTGTGCTTCGGCAGTGTAATACTCCAACACACGTCTAGATGGTTACGACGTAAATGCAAATGCACAGGCCATAAATGCAAATGCATATTTACCATGGCTGCCACTGCTCTGTTTAGAAGCCCTTACTATAGTAGCAGGTACAGGAAAAACAGAGCGGGCCAGTGCAAATTGTCTGGTTTAATCCTCTATTCCCTAAATGATCATCATCATTCCCTATGTCATGTACACCAGGGGCAAGCTGAGATGTATGAGGTGCAAGGCTGGGGGATGTTGAAGCTATATAATTTACATTATCAATTGCAAATTGATTACTGCTACTGACAAGGCAAAACAGACAAACTCTGGTGATTAGATCCAGAATGACCACCATTAGCCTAACCAGTTTGGTTTGAAAGTGGCACACTGTAGAGAAACTACTCTGGTGGCTGTTACTGAGAAACATCAAGCTATCATTGGTTCTCAGAGTCCCAAGACTCTCCTGTCCATCGTCAGGACTTGGAGGACTCCATTAGACTTGGAGTCAGCGGCGTGTCATCATGGTGGATTGTTCCTACCTGGTGGGTAGGATGAAAGGGATGAATGAAGCGGGTCAGCACTGGCTTTATGCAGACCCTTTACTGGAGTCCCACAAGTCTCAATGCTTAGCACTCTTATTTTCAGTAAGGTCATATCCTCACATATCACTGCTGTACTGATGACACACAACTCATTCCCTCCTTTCCCCCCTCAGACATGCAAGTGTCAGTTTGCATCCTGACATTTCGGGTGGACATCTCACAACGGATGGCAGCTCATCACCTAAAACTAAATACCTGGAGAACTCTGTGATGATGCCATCTAACAGACAACTGACCACCTGCTTTGGTTATGCCAGTTTCTATTTTACAACAAAAGGACAATTCGGCCTTTTCTCCTCATAAATGTCACTTTTGCAGTCTCTTGTCTTCCTGAATTTTAACTCCCCTGTCGTCATGTCACCTTCAAAGGCATGAAGGTATTTATAGCAAATACTATGTTATAGTCACTTCATGACTTTTTGAAGGTCTCGGCATGGTGAGCACTCAGGGGTTAAGAAATGGGGGTGAAATAGAATGCTTTTCACCCGAAATCTTCATCCAGTATAGAGATGATTCCTGAGACTGTTTTGTATCAGTATAAAAATTAAAAGCCCACTAAGCTAATATTGAATTGTATGTCACCTTGATGGAAGTTTTAGCCAAGATAAACACTCTACGGCAATATTTAGAAAAGTGTCAGGAAGTGATACAGTGCCTGAAAGGTCCAGCACCCCTGAGGGGAGAACAGTGCTTTTTGCCAGAATGCTGAAGAAAAGCATTCAACATCATTTTGTGAAAGGAAAAGCAGTACTATAACAGATGACAATACAAGTCTCCCAAATACTCAATCCTGACCATGTGGCAACCGTCAAAAGCGATTATAAAATGAGACAAGAGACACCTTTAAACCGTCTATTTTTTCAGTAACTGAATGGCTGTGAATCAATATCACAGAGAGACACAGAGCAAACAAGCGGTAAAACATTAGTGGTAAGAAAATACCTTGTCAACAAAGTCACAACCAGCACAAATACTCTTATTACAGTAGCTAGAATAACTTAATTTGGCTGTGTCAGTCAAATCGATTACAGATCTTTTTTGTTAATCGTTAAAGTAAGTAAGTTTCATTCTCATTGCTACAGACTTCGCATTCTCTGTGTTTCCTGTCTCGATGCTTGGCAATGGTAAGCATACTGCAGTCTTTGGTGTCAGAATGGAGGTAGAAGATGATGAGGCATTAAATTATTTGATTATTTTGGTCCAATGTGCATTATATTATTCTATTATTCATTGAGATCATTTATCCAAAAAAACCCAACAGACAATCAGTGACTGTTGCCATACCAAATGATGTCCCTAACTAAAAGCATTTATTCATTTGCACCTGTATCACTTACATGTGAACAGCTCTAAACTTAACACAGACAAACAAAAATGTGTCCATCCCTGTAACTGGGTGTGGTTTCATGCGAGCAGGTGAAGTATGCAGAGAACGCACTTTCGTTTCGCCCCAAGAGGCATTGTTAATACGCTGAACATTCTCATTAGGCAACATATGCATTATAAAGTGCGGAGAGCAGCCCGGCTGCCTCATTAGCAGTTGCAATGATTAATTAAAGGTTATTAAGTGTATTCGTGCAAACAGACACACACGAAAGGTGTGCACTCTCACGCGTTCTGAGGTGTAGATCAGCACAAACTGCTGCCTCTGCACATAGGTGGAAAGTTTTAGCTGCACTGACAAATGAGCTCTCTGTGGGTTGGCACAGTTGGTTTACCCACACAAGACAAGAGGGAAGCATTAAGAATGTGAGGAACAAAAAGACTTGACCTTTGGCAGTTGTTTCAGCTTAGATGAGAACTTGGACGAGAAAAAACATTGTGTAGGAATACTGGAGCATGGATGGATCCTTAGAAACACCCAATACATCCGTCCAAGTCCAGACATGAGATTAGTGCCTCAAAGAGGAAAAGGCACAACAGAGAGATTCCTCCATTATTATGAGAAGAGCCTTTGGAACTTGAAAGTCTTTTTTCAACAGAGTGATGTCTGAATGTTTTAATCAAGGAAATGCTTTTAAACCATCAAATACATGCTAGGCAGCATCCAAAACAGCAATAGAGCCAATCACCTGCTCGAACTTATTTACACAACAAACTAAACTCAGATCCACCCTGAACCACCCCCTCTATACTAGAGCCGCAAATAGGTTTGCAATAAGTAGTTATAGTTCAATCAACTACACAACTGATCAACTGTTTTATTGTCCCAAATGGGAAGTGGAGGTGTACTGGTGAGACTGTTTTCCCCCCATATTCTGCCCCTNCCTGCTGTTGCTTCTACTCTTTCAGACTAAGGCCATTAATTCATGCAAGCAATTATACCATGGACTTGAATTGTGATGCTCATAAAAGCCTTTGTAAAACAAATTTTCATAACAAATGTGGTAACTAGGCAATGGGAAGGGACAAAGCTGAATCCTACAAATGGAGATGGATGTCCCGAAACATGAAGAGGCAGAGCCCGGGGAATCATGTCTATTTTAATTTTCATTTGAAAACTGATGCAGCTCTGGCATCAAGCCAGAAGGCTCAACCCACGTTATGTCTACACGTCTTCTCATTGTTTCTCTCTGACAGTATTGCTGTGTTAGGCTAAGCCTTCTGTGAAGGGTGTTCAGAAGGCATGTGCAAGCCTGTGGCCTTGCAGCATGCATGAGGAGAAATCCCAGCTCATAAACTCATTCAGGGTTTGGACTCCTCACATGCAGAGCAGTGAGACCGTAGACAGAAGTTCCTGTTTGTCTCGACCAGGTTCCCAGAGAGTCACAGGATGTTTGCATGGGCCTGGCCTAGGCCAATTCACTCAAATTAGAGTTATGAAAACGACAGGTTTGCATGTTTCAGTTTCAATGTCTGATAAGGTAATTGTCAGACTATGAAAAGTACCATTCCACATGTGAATATGTCTGGACTGCAGGATTTAGATGTTTGACAGACCCACCTTTGGTTTTCTTCCATAAGGAAGCATGAAGTTTAGAGACATGATCTCTAAGAGACTGAGCCTCAGTGCAGGCTCAGTGTAACATCAAATTTTGAAACCATTTAAACAAACACCAACCACCAAACCCATGACTGCTTTTCAGCCAGTGGTGCTCTTGTAAAAGTCGGCAGCGGAATAAGCACATTAATCTAATATACTCTTAAGCCATATTTGGGAGAGTTTTTCTCTGGATGAAGTCTTCAATACTTCCTTTACATGTCTCCTCTGTGATAAATCTCTTGTGTCCGGAAAGCAATTAAATTAGTGACGGACAAGCAAGTTCCTCTGGGGTTATTACTTCTAAAAGCCTGGATGCACCTAGGCATATACAAAGGCAATCTCACCAGTCTGGGATCATTCCCAATTATATTTTGTATATTGTGTCTAAAATGAGAAGATTATGATTCTGACTCCGACAGTGATAAAGCTGCTAATTCTTTTATTTCTAGAAAACTAAAATGACATGATATCGTGCTATGAGGGTATGTATGTATGTATAAACTGGCTTTATACCTGTAGCTGTCATTAATCAGCTTGCGGGATTGCACATCTATGATGTCTCTTTCACGAACAGTGACAAAATATTACGATGGCAATTCCATGAGTTGAACGGAAGATGAATCATTAACAGAATGTCATCCCGATGCACAATCTTGGGGTGAATATAGATAAGAAGGTTGTACTGCTGTAGATAAGGTTAGACTGTAAATCTAAATGACTTTGTCGACATGACCATGTGACCATGTACGTGTACCTGCTCGTTAATGGAGCTGTAGTCATTAGAAGTGGAAAGATCATCCTCGGTGTCAAAGAAGTCCTCCCAGTTTTCGAGGAGCTCAGCCAGAATGCGGCTCATGGACTCCTGCTCCCTCAGCTCCTCCACGTCTGTATCCAAGCTGCAGAGCACAGAGAACAGGAAAAGCGTTTAAGAACTCGGTGAACACAAAAATGAGAGCAAATGAAAATAGCAAGACGATAATGCAGGAGTTTCAATGAAATCTGAAGGTAATCGCTTATTTGTGATGCCAAATCAAAAATCGTGACCATGTAGTGTCTTACTGAAAGATGTCGGGACCAAAGACAGCAGCAAGGGCGCTGATGCTCCAGCTCTCCTCCTGAAGAGAAGCCACGTTAGAGAGGAAGCGGCACAGAAAGCGCAGCAAGCTGTAGTTGACCTGGGGAAGCTGCTGCAAGACGTATTTCATGTTTCTCACCAACTCGTCCTCGCCACTGTATTCTAAAGTGGGTGAAAACGCAGCAGTTGATTCAAGATGAAGTATGCAAATTCGTCAGACAGATCTGAGATGTCACATGTGTATGAGGCAAACAAGACTGCTGACGTGAGCATATGAAGGAAAGGGTGTTACTGTTGCATGCAAGATTGGCTTGCAGATAGATACAGTGGCAAACACACACAGATGTATAGATAGAATGAGAAAAATTCAAAGACTGTAGTTCACTGAAGCTGACTTTTCACATTTGGAATGAACTCGACATGACTGTGTGGAAAGTGTACCGGATGAAGTTTGAGTGTCAGCCATGTTTACACTTGATAATATATCTTTTGGTAGTCAAAAAGCGAAGTCTGTTAACCGTACAAAAGAATCATATTCTTCAGTCAAAAAACCAAGACCCTCATATGGCCCCTTTCTTTTCTGTATAAGAAATGTAATCTCATTATTACCAATTTTTTATTTAACTCGATCAAAGCCAACAACTATAATCTTATAGCTCTTGCTAAGTTGAAAAACAAACAAAACACAAAACACATTGAGAATAAAATCAGAGAAGGCAAATTCAGATTCAGTCTTCAACGTTTCAAAGTATGCTCTAAACAAAGTTCCTAGTTTCAAAGTTCTAGTTTCCTTTTTTGGCATTCATAAGTTCATTCATAAACTCCACCCGCTTTCCGGTAGCTAAACAAGTTTCAGATGCTTTTGTAACAAAACTGATGTTTTGAATCTTCCATTGGCAGAACCAAGTGGAATATGCAACGTTTGTTCACTGTTCGCTGAACATTGCAGCACACCAGCCACGTCGACAGGCATCACGTATCTGTAGTTGTGTGTATCTCCACTACGAAACTGAGATGCATACAGGAAACGAAGCAGCAACTTAAAGGGGAATGACACCGTCATGCCAGCAGGTATAATGATGGGTGAGACTGTTACAAAGGCAAGTGGGACATTTATCTGATTTTAGAAAATAACCCAAGAATAAGACTAATGGTTAGGGTTAGAAGTTAAGGTTAGAAAAAAAAGTTAATGAGAACAAGCATTCACCTTGATAAAGGTGCAGTATGTGCGTCTGCAGGTCTGCAGGGATGATGGGCTCTGGGAGCTCCTGCAGGAAGAGGCGCAGCAGGCTGACGGCTGAGGCCAGATCTGCCTCCTTCTCCAAATTCACCTCCTCACCGCTGTCATAGCGCTGCCGCAGCCATTCAACACGTTCAGCGTTTCCGTTCACCAGGAACAGACCTTCGAGGCCCAGTCCCCCTGTGAACACACACACACACACACACACACACACACGCTTTGTTATTTTGTAGAATCAAGGCCTGTTTACTGCTTCATTGCTCTGCTGCAATGTTTGGAATTTTGAAAAGATATAATCTAAAGCAAGAATGGTCACACCTACTCACATGGCAGATCATCAACCTCTAGGCTGGAAATTAGACACTGGCATCAGCATACAATCCACATATAAGCTACTGTTTTGTTATAAGTCTGATGGGGGAAAAAAATCCCATTAACTAAAAATGATTTTCTACATTGTTGGAATTATGGCAACTAGGTTGTTTATCATTGTAATTAGATATTAATTAACTCAGCTATGATTTAAAAAAAAAAAAAAAACATATTGTTTCTCAACAAACAGGATTATGTCATGCTAACTGCAACCATCTAGGCGTAAACTTCATCTGTCATAAATGAATGAGCTCTCCTCAGCTGCTAAAGGGCACAGAACCATGCCGGTGGTGTTCACATGACCCGGTTCATATCCCACATCGGAGACCCTAAAATAACTTGCTGTCCCTGACTGACAGCTTTACAGCACAGCTGAATGTGGCACTAAACACCTAGCAGCTCCAGTATATGTTAAAAACAAAACTTGTTCTGCCTGTTGTCCTTGAGCCAAAATCAAATCAGCCTCCATTTTCAAAATTAGCCTTTGGCATACACACTTGGCTGTTATAAAAGTCTACTACATTTTGGATGTAACAATTGAAAATAATTATCATTCTAGCTCCAGAAATGCTGCTGGAAAATATAAATAACTAAATAAATAAATAAAAAGCCCTGCTTTCCCTGCTGAGTCCCTGAGGGTCTGGGCTGTACTGGTTTATACATCACTAGGACTATAATTAGCAGGCAGAAAGTGTTTTGCCTGGGCAGAAGCTGCTTCTTTAAATCCCAGATGCTGCTAGATGACAACCACTTACTCGGCGAGTGATCTCAGTAACTTCCTCACAGAAGAATAACTGAGCCATTGCTGTCTGCTGCATTTAATTGCACTTCCTCCTGCACCAAGTTCTAATGAACTGAAGGGAGATGCCACTGGGCTGAAATTGCAGGGGTGGACTGCTAAATGGAAATAATTGCACAGGTGACAACCCAAGCCACAGTCCACCTCCACCATATTTTTACAGTACTTTTTTTAAAAGAAGCAATCATAAAGTCAATAAAAACATTAACACTAACACTAAGAACCATAGTATAATTCTGCCAGGTAAGCCAGGATGACTGCATGTACTGCCATGTTAAAAGGTAATACGTCCTAAGACTTTTTTTAAGTTACTTCAGATGTTATTTACGCCCAATTTACAGGTATTTGAAACAAGTAAATAATTGTGTACTCAAACTGTACCAACAATGGAAGCCGTGACAGCTGCTGGCCGTTGTTGCAGCAAGCTCATCCTAACAGCAAGCACAGTGAGCGAGCAGCAATAACAGAGGCTCTATCTTTCTTTGAAGGATACCCTGTGCTGTAATATTACACCTGAAAAACTGATGAAGACGTACCCATCCGTGACGTGGAGAACAGAAGGAAGCTAAACAGACCTTCTTCTTCTCAATTTAAGAAGGAGGACATTAACAGAAAGGAAGCAATCCGATCACATATATCAGCATCTATTATTTCAGTAGTTTGTAGTTTGTTTACATTTTGACTTTTCACTGTAAACAGCAGAGCCTTTGCAATGTGACGGTACATTTCAATGCCTTCTCTTAGAACAAGACGCTAAGTCCATTTTATGCTAATCTTTACACCCGGCATGCTGCGAGAACGCATCGACATGGCTTCCATTACGCTCACATGTTAATGAACGTGCACAGAGTGTAGTTTTTCTGGCTGTATGAAATAGATGAAATAGAATATTTATGCTGCACTGTGCCTTTAAGCCTATAATCTAAAGAGCATCTATATTTAAGTCTATAGTCTTAATGCATGCAGCAGCATGTCAGCTGTGATTCAAACTTCTTGCCAGCTGCCACTGAACAGTATGTTTTTTTCTACATTCCCTGAAGAGACATGGGAGAGAGAAAATCTCATCGGACATAGAATTGAACAAGTGTCATTAAATAAAAGAGCCAATCATGCTCCAGTATGTAAATGAAGACCATGCAGTTTACCAGTGGAAGCAACGGGGCATGTAGGCCTGGAGGTGCTTCCAGTTTGCATATTCACTGAACCTGGGTTTATCTGCACTTTTCTTGTAGAACTGCCATGTCAAACAATACACTTCATGACATTTAAAACGAGATGCCAGCTCCCACTCACCATGCTCCTCAATGTAATCCACGATGGTCCTGACCAACAGGGGGACCTCGTGGCCAGGCTGGCCGCTCTGCTGCACCTCCTCCAGAGGGATACCGAACACCCTGGCTGTGCTGAGGGACTCGCTCAGGGTATGAGAGAGGCTCTTCCTCATCGCTTCCACAGCCGCACCACTTCAGTCGCTCTGCGTGGCCAACACACACAAAACATGGTCTCGTCAATGTTACAAGAACAACAACAAAAACAAAGCAGGCGGAGGCAGAAAGGGGCCGCTCCCAACCCAGGAGCTGTTCTTATCTCGCTCTGACTTTGGGACAAGGATCTGGGTTACGCAAGCGAGGTGACAAGGTGTGTAAAGTGATCCGACAAACTGCAAACGTGGTACCCAGACCACACTGATGGTATCAGGTGGTTGAGCTGCAAAGCTACTCATCACATCACCTCGTTATCAATGGACATAATATACATCACATCAAAATAATATAAAACATCCATCAGAACACTTTAACAGTCTAGATTTCTTTTTGGTTTGTCTATCATTTCAAGGTATATTAATTAAAAAAAAAACAGTAGTAATAATAAATGTTCATTCTTTAACATGCAAAAGAAACAGAATATTACTCACCGTGTTTTTACTTTAAAAATCCAGATATTTACTGTATCCCCTGCTCTACTCACTAGCAGTAAACTGAAAGACCAACTATGGCTGCTTCAGGTTATGGCAAAAGATGAGCCTGTAGTTCCTCATTGACGGACCGCAAATCCTGTTCAGGACGTCAGTAGTTAAGCTGAAGAGAGAGGACAGCAAAACAGACATAATGAGTAAAATGAATGATCTATTAACTCGGCCATATTTAAAGCCACTAAAAGACTGAGTAAAGGTCATAACCTGTGTTAAACTAAGACGAAAAGGCATACCATCTACATAAAAATGCTAAAAAGAATTTTAATCCAAAACACTCGATCCAAAGGGCCAATCCGTGCACTTAATCTGCTTGCATGCGTGACATATTTTACGGTTTAAGAAAGATATTTGATTGAAGGTTGTTAATACATGCATCAGGAGAGAATATTCCTATTATTTTAAAAACATTAGTTCTAATAAGAATGATCATTTAAAAAAAAAACAAAGATAAATATTTTCTTCCACTGTTTGAACAGATTTTTTTTGGGTGTTAATGTAATGCATCAGTTTATTAGTTTATTAGTTCCTGAATTACCTCAATCATTATTTGCACAAAGCTCTTTTGAGATGGGCAGAGCAGCCCGCTTCAGATGCCTACCCACTGTGTAATTACACACCTTTGTGAATGATCTTTTAGATATTTATATATTCATTATAAGCTTTTAACTGCATAGTATCACCCGCATAAACTGGGGACAAACTGCTTCTAAAACTGCTTCTGAGTGGAAAGATGTGAAGTGCAAACATCTTAGCTGTTGGAGCTGCAATAGAGAGGAGCTCTGCTATTAATCCCACACATCGAAAGCAATGACCTTTTAGCTCACAGAGTCTGCCATTGTTGGAGAAGTTCATGAGGCAGGCAGAGTGCCAGCAGAATCAGGTGCGTTTTTTTTTCTTTCTTCAGTTTGTCTTAAGTGCCATATGTCCCATATTTTCATCATTTCATTTTCCCATCGTTCTACAACGCAATATAATCAGCAGACAGGCTTGTTCGGCAACTGTTGCCGCTCGAGCATTAGTGCTGCAAGCCTAAAAATAGAGACAAGCCTAAATCATCTAAATCCACTAACTTGTGCACGTGCTGGTTACAGAGAATAGATCTCGCATGCGTGTAATTAATTAGTAATGCTAGATCTATTTGGGAGACAGCTGAACAACAGCCATGTTAACGACACGGGAGCGGGTCACAGAGAGAGCAGCTCTGAGTGCGTGGAATCCAATTCAGACTAAACATATGCTTCTACTTTCACCGGCTCGGCACAAGTTCACTGGGATTTTGATCACGAGATATCTGCGCTCAACTCATAATAACTCGTAACTGAACTTGTTTGGATTTTTTCGGCTGGCGTTCCTCAGAGATTTGAAATACCCATCCTGCACAATACTGCGTCATGTTTCGCCCACCATTCACAGGCGCTATGACTACAGCAAAACAAGCGATCTGTTGTGATTACGCCGATCTCAGTGCATCTACTGCAGGAAAAGAGAGCTTTCTTTGTGGCAAATGGAAATTTCCACTCTGATGCACTAACCTCCAAACACTTCAACTACTTTGCAAGGAGGCAACACAGAATAAAGCACTAATGATTAGCATGCAGGCAAGAGAAGCTGGCAAAACGTTCAGAGCAGAAGGACAAGATAACCGCAGAATACACACGCTCTTCGGGGAATTTTACAATTTCATTTCTCCGAAGTGTTCAGGGGACACAACTTCTTAGGAAACATGAGCTCAGTCAAAATTCCCCAACTACAAAAAGAATAAGATCTACAATAATTGATATTTAACCTCATAGGTACAGAGTTTTTATATTTGAGTAAAAGTGTCCGTTATCCCCCTCCGCCCCCGGGGAAATGGATGCCGAAGGAATTTTACAGGTGTGCAGACTGATAATTATACCAACTGGAAAAAGAACATGTTTCCTGGGAGCTACGAGCAAATGAAAAATAATATAATATTTTTTAAAAAATGATAACAGCTATTACCTTCATGAAGTTTGAATTTGTTTGTGTTTTTGAAGCTGCAAATACTCCGTATGGCCGTCATTTTGGCACGTGTGTGTTTTTGAGAGATAAAAATACTATTATTAAATAAAGGAGGTCTAATAAGAAGGATTTTTGACAGGAAAAAAATAGAAATGGTTTATTGTTTGAGCAGATTATATTTATACACGTATTTTAATAATAATAATAGTAATATAAGTTATTGATAATCATATTATTATTATTAACAACAATAGTAAATATTATATTTATTCAATATATTTAAACTCAGACAATTATTTGATTAACTTCATATTCTATATCATTCTGAATCTAAATCTAAAAATTCCACCTTCTCTTTTAGTCAAAAAATGATTTTTAGGCTGGAGTCAGATATTTGCACGTATTAATGTGCGTGATGATTTTGGCTTTTATCCTGCTTTACTCTGATTTGTTCTCTCGCCTGCGCCTCTGTGTTTTGCCTTGAGATAAACCGCACTCTCCCCGAGCACAACAGGAAATATGCTCTCATTTCAGTTTCGTTACTGAAAGAAAAAAATGGTAATAAACACACCCCCACGGCAATAAAAGCACATTTCATTGTCTGGCACTAACTGACCAGGAATTCAGTCACCATTTGAATAGCATTGTCCCAGATAACTGCTAACGCTTATCTAGTGCACACACACACACACACACAAACACACACCCATATGGTACTCCAACTGTTTCCACGGCTCACTGCGGGTTGAGTCTGAAAAGAAGCTGTCACTTGGCACCGAGGCCTTCATCTGGGCCAAGTAAGAGAGAGAAATCTCCTTGAGGACAGCTGGCTTTAGCTGTAATCTGTATGACACACATTCAGCATGTTTTGAAGGGCAGGCCACCTTTACCCAGCATCACGCAGTACAGCAACCAGATCCTGCAAGAAGTTATTCTAGCATCCGCTTTTCTGTTTTGGGAAGCGAGTTGGTTTCATGCTGGTGTGAATGCACGGGTCTGTCTCGCCTTTCAGACATTCTGTCCTTGCCTCATCAGGGGATCTGGGTTTTGTTTGGCCACAGAGTGTTAGAAAATAAATGATGATCAGTGTGTGTGTGTAAGGGAAAAAAAAAGCACAAAATGTTGCAATAGTGTTTAACTATCACTTAATACCCTTTACTAATGTGTCAAAAGAGCCAGGAGGAGATAATGAGTCAAACATGGAAAAATGATCAACGAACACATGATTAACTGCCACACGTCGCTTACTCTACCTATTGTCAAGTGATCTGTGAATGCGCGGGTGATAAGGCCAAAAATATCACGTTACAATACTTGAAGGCATTTTCCATTATGCACAATAGGTATAACGATATTTAGACTAACAAAGCACCACCTAAATAGTAGTGCTTCATTAAAAAAAAAATCGGTTAATGAGATCTAATACATGAAGAAAAAAAACACACACACAAAACATTAGGTACAAAAAACATTTAAGTGTTTGTCACAAGCAGTGGAGTTGATTAGTACGATCACTACATGCCTGAAAAAAGCGTATTGTGATCTATGGCTGTGCGATATGGAGATATAAATCGTAAGACGATAGAAGAATGTCTGCTCATGGATTGACAGATCCTACATCGTTTATATCGCCAATGCGCTAACGCCACTTTCCGGCAGCCGGCTTCCATCACTAAGGTCGTAGCTAGGAGCTACTAGCGACGCGATGTAACAAAAACAAAAACAAAAACGAGTATGGAGGAGTGTGACACAGAGTGAAACTTCCCGCAACACTCCGACAGAGAACAGGCAGCAGCCCAACCAAAAGATGAGGAACTTGAATCTAAAAGGAAATTACTTCTGTTGTTTCAAAGTGGTTTGGGTATAACAAATCGGGCACTGACCAGAAAACGGTCAGTCAAACAGTCGTTTGTGAGGTATGCCGCAGATCGAACACGACAAACCTCTTCTGGCTCGAAGACTCCTGAGACTTGAAGCTGAACAGTATTTTAACATTTACTTTTTTTTTATTTTCACATTCATATTGTTCCCATTTTGACTCCCATCTTGTTCTCATCTGTTCAATGTCACTTCCAAATAAAAGGAGAAAAGAAAAGTTGCTTTCGCTGGTGTTTAGTTCACAGAATGATCAAAAGCACTCAAGAATGCATGTAGATATTTTGTACAGATCATTCTTTCATCGGTTTTAGAGAAAACGTAATATATCGTGATGTATATCGGTTCCAAGATATGAAATTATACATATTGTGATAAGATTGTGTCCAGCACTATTGTGTTCAATTATTTCTTTATCGCCCAGCCGTGCATGTTGACCAAGGGTGTTGGGCAACATGTACACATAACAACCATTAAGAATTGACTTGATCAGGCCAGTATGAGGCAAATTCAACAAGCCACTTAGCAAACAGCTTTGTGATAACAATATATTATTTAAATGGGGGTAATTTACATCACTATACGCTTTTCCGAAAGCCTGATCGGTATTGGCAACACTGACCCACTTCACAGATACTCGCAACAACACACAGCTGATATACAAATTCATTTTGGGAATGTTAAATAAAAATACAAGAACCAAGAGCAAGTTTTTCTGGCATTTTATCACCAAATGTAAAAGTCATTAGGTTTTTGCCCTATTTATCACCTAGATCTGAATCCACAACAGTACAGAGCGGAGTGCTTTGAGTTTTTCTGCTTCACTGTGCCTCAGTCATTTGGAAAATCCAGATACTGATTTAAGATTCAGATTTAAGCTGCAACAAATGCAGGAGACAAGCATTCTCTCATACTCTGTCCTTATTCGCCTTGCTTAAAACTCAAACATGAGCTTTTATACCTCGGAGAACACGCGGAAAACAGTTACACGAGTGTGGTTTAAGCTAGTGGTTCTCAGTCTGGAGTCTGTAGAAACAGATAAGAGGTCTGCCATTTTAATGTTGGAAATCACAACCCGCCATTATCAAAGTAATCATATTTATGATTGAATTCTTATATTCTTATATTCTCTTGCCTGGTCACAGGAACTGAATGGGAACCGCAAGAACTCATAAAACAAGTCTTATACACAGTCCAGCTGGAGCTAAAGTGTTCTAAAGGTGGAAAGGTTTTAAAGCAATTTAAAAAATGCTCCATAAGTCTAATAAATAATACTGAGTAACAGAAAATGAGCCTGATATTCGAGTAGTTGGATTACACTTATAAAACGTATCTGTTGAGGGAGTCTGTAAAGTTGAATGTACAGTTAGAGCCACTGGTTTAGGGCTCAGGGTGAGCAATTTTTAAACATTTAGCCTGAAGTCTCATGGAGGTACAATGTGTGAGGAACATGAACACACACACACACACAAAAACAAACCACACACACAACTTGAACAAAAATGAAACTTTACACCAAGCTTAATGAAAATGGAAAATGATGAAGACAGGCATATTATATTCGCAGAATATAATACACACACCATGGCCAAATCAGACAGATAATCCTTTAATATCAAGATCATATTAACTGACATCTAGCCATAACTAAGATATTATATATATATATATCCATATATATAAACATACACACGTATATGTACATAAACTGAAAATGAGGAAAAGAAAGCATCTGCTATCCGCATCGCCCAAAATCTTTGACTTTTTATAACTTTTTGAAGTGTTTAAAACGTCCAGTTATCGCAAACCCTTGCGATATATCGCGATATTTCGATCATTTCGATATACCGTGCAGCCCTAGTTCTCATTAACAGCTCCTGCTCGCTAGTGACTGAGCTAGCTCGCTGAATCTGACAGGTCAGGATGAGTTAGCAGATAGCACAAGTCTTTCAGCAGATACGCTATTAGCGTAGCACAAGACCGTAAATGAAGCGTTTCACATAAACAAAACATTTAAAACCGTTTAACATCCAGCTAGCTAGCTAAAGCTCATGTCCAGCAAGCTGAGGTAAACGTACGCAGAGGTAACGTTACATTTAACGAACAAAATTCGTGCTCGCATTAATTCAGATACAAGTCCCACCCAGCTGGCGAGATAAAGCGATAAATATGGGTGTAAAATATATAATAAATACAGAGTTAAGGTAAGGGATAAGGATATTATGGCATTCTCACCGAGCCGTGTAACTAGCTCTGCCTGTGATGAGCATTGGAATGTCAGTCTCTTATTGGTGCAGATAGCAGAAACAAAGAGTAGCATTTTAAATAGAATAATAATTACGAGACAACCGTTTTCACAACTATACATCTAAGGAAAAAAAATAAATTATAATAATGCAAGCAAGAGATAATATAGGCAAGCTGTATTATACCTGAAGTGGTCATTCAGGTCGCAAGCTAGCAGGCTAAGACAGTAAGGAAGCTAGCGATAGCTCGAAGCTAGTCACTCTGATGGTACCGAGAAAGCTGAGCACTCACCAGGTCAAACGCGACGATAACCGAGAGCAACAAATTGCTTTTTGCAATTTGTCGTCCCGCAGGGCTCCTTTATGCAACGCAGAACAAAACAAAACTAGCTAAGATACCCAAATGGCATACTCAGCTCTTTCTAGCTCATTCCTCTTTCGCTTAAAATGGAGTAAAAAGCTTCAGAGTCGTCGCCAGTTCGTTTACAGTTCTGCCCAAAGCCAACACACCCACAGCCAGAGACATGCCAAAATCCAAGCCCCGCCTCTCACTGTGCGCATGCGCACTCAGCTCCACATCCTCCAGCATCCTCACCCTGAGAACTTCACACAGACTCGGCGCTGCTTCTAGAAACTTCCGTGTCGACGATTTTCGTTTTTTGGGAAGGTGTGTTAATCATACAGGCAGTATGAAGTGAATAATAAATTATTCAGGGCACTCCAAACATTTCAGGTAGAGTGAGGGCTGCAAATAAATGACTTTCTATTTCTCCTGTACATGAGTGACGTTTACAATGTACTATAAATACAAACTCAGCTTAAAGGAGAAATCCACTCTGAACAACTTGCATAGTAATCTTTATAATAAATATCTGATCATCAGTGGTGCCCAAATTTATTTTGTATTGAAATTCTGAGTTGTCTTTTTTGTTTTGTTTGTTTAATCCTCCTNTAACTTTACCCACAATGCCATGCGACTACTTTCTGATAGTGGTGCAGTGGGATTTATTATTAAACCCTTGCTGGGACTGATGTCTTCTGATGATGACTGATGCGCTTCAGTCGTTCAGGGTGTTTTCACTCTTGAGTCCTCTTTAAAAGAACCAAACTCAGACCCTGTGAAGTGGACAGAGAGGTGAACCAAGTGAAAAACGACCCAGTTCTCTTTAAATTCATACTGTCCCTGTGCCACACTGTCCTTGTCTCACACTGTCCCTGTCACACTGTTCCTGTGCCACACTGTCTCAGTGTCACACTGTCCCTGTCTCACATTGTCCCTGTGCCACACTGTCTCAGTGTCACACTGTCCCTGTCTCACACTGTTCCTGTGCCGCACTGTCCCTGTGCCACACTGTACCTGTGTCACATTGTCCCTGTGCCACATTATACCTGTTCCACACTGTCCCTGTCTCACTCTGTCCCTGTGCCACACTGTATCTGTGTCACATTGTTCCTGTGCCACATTGTACCTGTTCCACACTGTCCCTGTCTCACACTGTCCCTGTGCCACACTGTACCTGTGTCGCATTGTCCCTGTGCCACATTGTACCTGTTCCACACTGTCCCTGTCTCACACTGTCCCTGTTCCACACTGTCCCTGTCTCACACTGCCCCTGTGCCACACTATCCCTGTCTCACACTTTACCTGTGCCACACTGTCCCTGTCTCAAACTGTCCCTGTGCCACATTGTACCTGTTCCACACTGTCCCTGTCTCACACTGTCCCTGTGCTACACTGTCCCTGTGTCAACACTGTACCTGTGCCACACTGTCTCTGTGCCACAATGTCCCTGACTCACACTGTCTCTGTGCCACACTGTCCCTGTCTCACACTGTCTCTGTGCCACACTGTCCCTGACCTCTTTGTGTTCATACTTTTGCTTTTTGGGTCCTAGTGTTGGCTTTGTAAATACCTGCCATATGTTAAATATTCTGCCTTGTGGTTAAAGAAAACAGACATGCAAATGACAAAAATGTCATCAACTTTATCATGGTTGTTTCTTAATATAGTCCTCCTTCCAATTTTGTCCATAACATACCTCTTCCTGAAGAAGCAGCCATGTTGAACAGCACAATTTGTACGGAGGCCTGTATGAGAATTTGTGAATGGAAAATTCAAGTGAACCAGAAGCGATCTGTGTTCACAATGCACGTTTTTAGCAACCGTACTGTAAGCTGAAAGCAAACCGTACTCAGAGCACCTCCCAACATGGTCTCAGTTCAGTTCGCTTTAAAATGGTCTGAGATCGTTTGGAATGTTCAAACATGGGCCAAAAAACCAGCAAACCATTCTCAGACCCCTGAAAAGGACCAGGTGTGAAAACACCCTTAGTCAGTCTCACTTCCTCATCTGTACACTCTGCTCAAACACATCATCTTCAAATTCATGCTAATACCACTGTCAACACCACTGTGCTTATCATCTCATAGCCACATGTCATCTCCGTCATAACTCAGTTCAACTGCATCATATAGCTGTATTGGGTTCTGTAACTTTTGCTGTCACCACTTCTACATTGGATTTCTTCTTAATATGATATTGAATTTTGCTGGAAAATAGTAAGTGAGAATAGAAGCAAAATCCAAAATCCCTTAAGTTTGAGATTGTTAAAAAGCATTTCTCTTATTAAACATCATTGTAACTGTTCTAGCAATCTTCCATTGTAACATCAACATAGCAGACAGTCAGTAACTTCTCAGAGGAATAACAAGAATACAGTACCAACCAATAAATCAGTAGCAGAATCACTAAATACATGACAAATGTCTCAATCTAGACATATGTGATGTTTTTCAGAGTGGAATTTTCCATATATTATTCCTTTTGAAATCAGTCACTAGTGTAAGATACTGTACCTGTATTCTTTTTTTAAGAAATAGGGAAATGTTTTTCTTAACACTGCTGTTAATTCATTTTCTTTATACTTATATCTTATATTTGGACAAATTAAAATAACATTTTGCTGTATTATAATAATTTATTTGAATTATTGGGAAAATGCAGGCCTATGTCTATTAACTAAATGAGTGTTCACTCTGTTGACTGTCAGATAACCAATTTGTCTGGATTTTAGGGTGTCTGCATCCTTACATGCTACAAAATTCGACATTTTCAGTTTATTTATTGCAGTTTTTATAGCAGTGCACGCTATCAACTACCACGAAAGAAACCTTTGTGTGTGAAATTGAAAGTTAAGAAAGTGAAACTCCTTTTTTTTATATCTTTGGTGCTGTGATGCATGCACCTGAAACTTCCTGAGCTCAAACAGGAGGTGCACAGCAAATATGACTGTTTAAGCTTACGTCACAAAAATAATGTCTCCTCATTGCAACTGTCTTCTCATTGCAGCTATTCATAGCCTACTCTGCTATTAGCATGCAGTTTCAGAGGTTTACCACAGCACTGCAGGCTTAACACGCCAGATCCATATCATCAGCTTATTAGCTTCATGGGCTGAATTTGCATTAGAATTTGTATCAGAAGAAGAACAACACAAATCTCTGTAGGGCTTCCATGGCATCCATGATGTGAGTCTGACACTCCTGATGAAGTTAAACTCATTTATACATATAGACCTTCTCAAGACCTTTTCATGATCTCCATACAGCACTCATCATTAGTTGTGAATCATCTAATATAAGGTCACTTGCCAGTTTTTTTGTACAATAGCATGTAGGGTCTTTCATCACCAGGATGACCTTGGCCCAGGCTGAACAAGAGCACCACCCTATGTTGAATAGTGAGCAGTGCATACAAACTGCCTTTTTCCTTCTTCTCCTTTTTCTCACCTCAAATCCAGCCTGGGAATCTTAATATACCAGGTTTAGTCGAAGACTCCTGAGAAATTCTTTGACATCTGGAGTCCAAGAGTGACTTTAAAAACCACTTCTTTTAATAATCCTAGCCTTCCAAATCAAACTGTGCATGAGTGAAAGACCTTTTCCAGAGCAGAATCTGGGAATCATCAGAAATTCATAATATGAACTCACACACTGCACTACTGCCACCTGCTGCTTATATGCAAGTGTAACACCACAGTTTGATACCAAATGTATTCATTCATTCATCTTCAGTAAGATCTTTAACTTGCTCAGGGTTGCAGTGGATCTGGAGCCTATCCCACGAACACTGGGCACAAGGTGGGAATGGACCCTGGATAGGATGCCAGTCAATCACAGGGATCCACACACCCTGATGTCATGTATATACTTATTATAATGTGACAAAATGAGCAGGACTAGAATAAGCAGAGTCAGACTCAGAGTCATTTAAATAGTTTTATTGCTGTACTTGTACATTACACTCCTTGGAATGCAACTGAAGCAGTGTTTGGTGGGTAAACCCAAACACGAAGGCTGAAATATTTCTGTTATTGTATATTTAAATAGTGAAACAGCTTTATAATACAACATACTGAATAATTCTACTATGAAATTCTAAACAAATCACGTAGGCCAAATGTTCTGTATTTACAAGATACACACTTCTCATACATATGATTTACATGACGTTCCATTAAGTGGAAATAAACTACCAGACTTGTCATATCAAATAAGCCTGAGTAATAAAAACCTTAGAGAAGAGGCCCATGTAGACCATGGAATGGTGGTGGAGGACTGAATACAAAGGTTTAGGTAAACAAACTGACTTACTGTAGGCCTCAGTTTTCACATGCTCATATTTCAGAAGCACGTGCATGGAGAGGTTAAACCTCAATCGTGTTTGGAGGAAGGAATGGAGTGACACGATGCCTCAGATATTGTAGGTAACCTATATGAGGTTTTAAATAACTCTATAGTATAATATCTCTATAGTATGTAGCTGTGCAGAGATATTCATGAAGATAAATGAAAGGTTTAGCAGATCTGCCTAGATAAGCACACTCTTGGCAGTCCTAACTGAATCTATTTCCTTTTTGACTCATTTTACCTTCTGTATGGTGGCATGGCACACAGTAAACAGTTACAAGATTTTTTATTTACAGACATAATCTCTTTTCAAATATGATTGTGCTCTATATCACCACATATGAAACTAGCTTTACTGAGATATCAAAATAAAATATGGTCTTTATTCACGCATGGACAACGACTGGGAAGCTGAAAACCCCTTTAGATCTCTATGTTGTCTAAACCGTCTGGACAGCACACTACAGTACACTATTGTATGGCTTCTCTCAGGTAGTTAAATAACATTAGTGGCAGAATCCTTTTACATACCACAACACAATGAATCAGACCAAAAATAAAAGAGAAGCCTACATCAGGGGATCAAAAACATTCCACCTGAAAAGGTAGTGATCACTCACATCTAAATCTGATTCACACAGACTTTCTTACAGTCTTTTTTTTTTTTTTTTTTGCAAGTCTAACACTTGGAATAAATACATAGTGCTTGTTTTTGGACCACAATTACAGTTTGAAGTGTGAGTAAGATTTATTATTTTTTTGTACAAGTGTCTTCCTAGATATTGTTCCTGAAGAAAAGGTCTTGTGCTTGGTAAGCTTGTCTGAGCGATTCTTGGAAAATTGGTCCTCTGCTGATCCAAACGTGCACTGCTGGTTTTGTACATTCCACAGAAATTTCAACTCTTCACACTATGGCATTTTAGGCTTCGTACACCCTGTAAAACAAACGGAATAAAAAAATGATCTCAGCAGAAATCGCAGACATCAGAGAAAATCGGTTTAAATCTTCTACGTAGTCCACTGTCTAGTGGCTCTATTGTGGGCCAACAGAGTTAGAAAATTATTAGTTATTAATTATTAGATGTACAAATATAAATACGTATGGGGAGGTTGAAGGATAACACATACTCTCATTCCCCTGAGACACATGAAGCCAGCCAGCCATGTCATAGTTACGTCATAACACACTTAGAGGAAAGTGCTATTTACCCTCTTCCTCATACACAAGCTCTGAGATGCTCATGATTGGCTAGTGTCTCTGTGATTGACAGGGGAGAGAGAGTATACTATCCTCCCACTCAGAGAACACTGCCAATTTTGCTCCCTTGGCTCCCGGCCATGGAACCTGAGCCTTGTTAGTACTTAATCACACTGTGTATATACTGTATTTCAGGTTTATGTTCTTGGTCGTGTAGTATTTTTTTTCTTGGTTTATGTTTCTTTTTTTCATGCTTTTTTTTTTTTTTGCTTATCTAGTTTCCTCATATGTGTTTTTCCAGATCTGGATTACAGTTACGTTTTCTTTCATTAAGACCTTTTGAGTNAGTTGTATCGGTACTTAATATCTTGTTACCAAAAAATTAGACTTATTACTTTGCAGTTTGTACCACACACTGATTCGGTCAAAATGTACGACTGTAAAGGCAATTGCAAATTTCATAATAATCCAGTCCGGCCAAAGGCAAGTGTGTTTTGTATCTGATATTGTTCTGTTGTTGTTGCCATTTACTTGTGCTTGTCCTTCATGATCTTAAACCATTTGACCAGGTTCTTGGTGCTCTGCAGTCTGGGGTGCAGGCAGTACTCCTGACCTTTGAAACGGGACACATTCTCCATGGTGACGCTGAGCAACAGGGAGAGCAAGAAAAGAAAAGAAAGGGGCATGGGATGGGTAAAAAGAAAAGGAGGGGGGGGAGAAGACATGTATTGAGTCATAATCTGCAAACAGAGGACTATTTATACATTGTTTTGTTATTAGGTTCTTGTGGCCAGTCCTGTCCTGTCATTATGAAGCGTGAGATTATGATGGCATGCTGTAAAGTAGCTACAGGGGGACTGAGTGTACTTAAATCTACTTTGTCCTCAGAGTGATCCTCTGAACATTTGCTAGGTAACAGAGTAAATCTTGCAGTTTTATAATTGGTCATAATAATCCTGCTAACCAATTAATAGTTCCAGAAACCGATGAGATATGCTGACTAAGACTTTGCTCAGTAGTATCCTTTTCATTTGCTACTTAATCATTCAGCACTGTAGCCAGCAGAGCCTTCTCTTGACACCTAACTCTTGACTACATTTGGAGAACAGAGAGTGAGAACTAATATGGGGCTTTGGAGGTTCCCAGAATGCTAAACTGTGAGAGCGAGTCTGCTGCCAGACACTGGGAAAGAGATAGAGAGAGGAGGGAGTTTTTCTGCAGTCAGCAAGATTATTTTTCACTCGCGCTAGGACCCACAATTTCATACGAATAGACCTTTTAGTGCAGGATTACACTCAGGTCCTCTGGCACGGCACTACAGAGAGAATATGTATGTGTGAGTATTATAAAGTCTGTCCGGTTCAATTTCAAAACACAGATCACTCACATGAGAATGCTCATAATTATGAAAGAATGAGAGATACTACCGATTTTATAATAATAGTTTCGTTTTAATAATAGTTTCGTGAATGCTTTGTGTTGAAACTGTTGAAACTGACAGCACTGAAAAACTCCTCTCAGTACGAAACTATTAAAATGCTGTAGAGAAATGTCTCTAGTGAAGATTCTAGTTTTCTCACACAGGAATAGTTCATTAATTCATTCTCAAGTATTGTGTACATAATTAATTTTTCCACATATCCCTGTAACTATGCAAATATATACTGATAGGCTTTGCTTTTCCTTTTGAATTTGTTATGGTTCATAACGCCTTATAAGAACAGCAGGTGGCAGCAGTGTATACATTTTTTTTTCTTCTTCTTTTTCACAGGAGAGCTTCCCACAGCTGATATCCTTCTATGTACATCCAAGCTCTCAACTCGAATACAACATAAACACGGGCATAAACAGGCAGAGAAACACACCGGTCTGTGTACACAAGGTGAATCTTGCTATCTGTTACTTCACAGAACTGCAGTAAATCTAAAAATGCACAATAATATTTGGCCGAATCGCATTGCAGCCACAAATACTCTAGAATTTGCTTTTTACTTGTGTTTCACAATTTAAATTGATGCAGAAAAATTTACTATAATCTTACAGTAGTTATCCTAAAAATAAGGACACTGTTTTTTTTTTCATTGCAATGAGAAAAAGCCAAAAATAAGTCAACAGTCGCACTGATAATTGGAATTAAATAAGAGATGAGATGCCATTTGGAGTCTCATTGACTCTAATGTAACACAATGTCAATAATAAATGAGCAGTAAGCAGCTCCCCCGCAAAGCTTCCCAGCTCTCAGTGATGGGCACGGCCATCGGGTTACCGTCTACTGCAAACACGCATTCTTTCTCTTTACACAGTGCTTATTTCCTTACTTTATTATATTCCCATACTGATGGATTGTCCTGTATGTAGGAAAGTAATAACGGATGCAGAGTCAGAGAGAAAAAAGACAGAGGATTTAAAACTTACAATATCATCTTCTCCTGGCAGAAAGGATGCTTAGGCTTAATTTCAAGTTTTTGCACGTCCTTGTATCGTATCTTGGGGCCTTTCCTGGTGCATCTGCATTTGTATGCTGTAAGAAAAAAAAACCAAACAAGCTGTCTGAATGCAGAAAATGGTTACAGATACTTTAGAAATGAATGTTTCTGAAGAGAAAAACCTACTCAGAAAACAGCTGCAGTGTGCAATATGATATTAACTGACCCTACACTCTCGGAAATAAAGGTACCAAACTGTACTGTACGTGTTTTATACCTTTCGTATGTATATTGTACCTGGATACCTTTAACCAGAATTTAAGGTACATAACTCTAAAAGTACACCACATGAACATTCCTAGTAAAAAGATACTAAAGTAAAATATGCATCCTTGATGGTACCAAACCAACAACAAGGTATATTTATTACTGAGAGCGTATTCCTTGTCCTAACAACAACCGTGTGTAAATCCTTACAAATTTGCTTATAGTGATGTACCCTGTTATCTGTTTGGCACACGGAGAAACTGTCATCTGGTTGCTTCCAGCACTTTCCACCACGCCGAGTCAGATGAAGGTGTACGTGTGTTTAGATCGCTGGCTTTAAAGGGACGTGTGACCTACATCTTCTGCTTCATCAATCTTCTCCTGTTCCACTCAGCATCCTCCCAGGCCAGGGGCCAAAACGAACTCATCCAACACAAAGAGCCACTATACACCACTGCTGTGCCAACTTCGTTCGAAGAATTGTGTTTACTCAGAGCAAGAAAAAAAAAACATCCAGTTCTGACAGTTGTGCTACTCTAAACAGGGATAGTTTAATGTTACACTGATTAATAACCTGGATTATGTTCCTACAACAGACTCAGGCGCATGCATGAATCCAAACAGAAGGCAAGAATGAAAGCAAGTCACCTTGCACTGTCAGACCCTCAGGAGAACATCTTTCTATTTTTTGTGGACCTTCATATTTTTTTTTTTTTTTTTTAAACCTGTAAAGGTGCAGGTACACGCACAAATAATTTCCCTAACATTTAGTCCCCTATTGAGTTTTTTGTTTCATAACTTTTTGGGAATGTTCTGTTTTGGTTAACAAGTTCAGTGCTGTTCCTCAACGTTCTGAGAACTTTAAAACACAACATCTCCAAACCATTGCAGGTTACCGCACGCTTCCTGAGATGTTAAAGTTATTTAAAGGTTGCCATAACATTAAGGAAACATTCTCCACAAGATTCCTGCATGGTTCCTGAAAGTTTCGAATTATTTATAGGTTACCAGAACACTAGGGGAACGTTCTCGGAACCATTGCTGTTTACCACCAGGTTTCCGAGAAATTCAAATCTGATGACCTTTAAATAAATATGAACCTCTTGGAAACCTTTCAGTACCATGCGATGGATCCGAGAACGTTCCCTTAATGTACTGGGAACTTTACAACACAACGCAAGGTTCCTGAGAGGTTCCGATTATTTAGCTAAACGTTAGTCGAACGTTCTCGGGACCATTGTAGGTTATTTAAATGGGAACGTTGAGGGTTCGTTAGTGGAATGTTCTCTGAACCATCACAGGTTATCACAAGGCTATTTAAATGTTATGGGAACGTTAGTGGAATGTTCTCTGAACAATAATGCACAGTAAAAACCCAAATGTTATATTTTAGACAGCTTTCCTGGAACTAAAAAAGGTCTGCTCTTGAACATTGTGGGAATGAAAACAAACGTTTCCAGAACATTCTGCCAACCAAGTTGTTAGTTGGGTTTAAATTCTTTACTCTAGAAGCTAATTAAAGGTATAAAATTGGTCCTTAAGGTGTAACTATGTACCTGAAATCATTTAAAGGTGCACAACATTGACGCTAGTAAAAAGGTAAAAAGTACATACAAGTACAAAACATACCCCAGTGACAGAAAAGATACATTTTAGTACGGCTTTTTCTGAGAGTATATTGGCATATTGTGGCATATTGTACTGTAACATGTTAACTTCGACGTATTTTTTTTAACAGAAAGGACAGAAAAATAAAGAACATGACAATGTTTACCTTCTGTGTTGAGCGAATAAACGGCAATGACCAGCAGAAGTAACGCAGCTGTGCAGCGATTCATCCCAGAGCAGGTTTCTCTTCACTCAACTCACACGCTCGAAACTGTCAGTATCCTGTTTCTCAGAAGTCAATGTCTTGTGACACAGACGTGTAAAAACGGTCTGCTTTGTCCTTCCGTGTGTTCGTGTGTCTCAGGAGGTTGAAGCAGTGAGCAGGTTGAAGTGACTCCACCACAGACTGTCCACACATCTGACTGAGCGCTCGAGCGGCAGCTTTTAAAAAGCTCGCTCGCGCCTCATTAATATGCACAGCTAAGGGTTGCTTTTTTTTCAGCAAAGAGAAAGAAAGCAACCAAATCTAATTTTAAAGGTTTGCCGAAAAAAACAAGAGTTCGCCCGTCGTTAGGGGTGATAATTAGATGAGATTTTACGCCTTTTGTTTTCTTGGAGTTATTTCATTCAAGGGTAATTCAAACAAGATTATGCATGCTTGTGGTTTGGCTCTGTAGACTAGCCTAGACTTTATTTAGGCTAATGCCTGGGATGGACACTACAGGAAGAAGTGATAATGATGTAATACATTTCACATGGCTTTGCAGGAAAATGATTTCAAATGCAAACTCGATCCAGTTGTTGATTGATCAGCTGATTATTTGAAAGCGTTGCTATAATGCTTTGCCCATAATTGATATACAAAACTGTCACAAAATACTGAAAACATAAGGTCACCCACTTGCAGAAAGTTGCCATGTTTGAGAACATAATTTTAATGGTTGTTCTCATGTTGTTAGTCCTAACTAAAGAAACAGGGCTTTTCTAACTCCCAAATCAATTTAACCTCAATTCAGTTAACTCAATTTTCTTCCATCTTTATTATTACTGTTTGTCTGGGCATAGGCAATTTATGCAATTTCATTCATTCATTCATTCATTCATTCATTGATCTGTAGTAACCGGTTTATTCTGTTCAGGCTTGTGGTAGATCTAAAGTCCCAGGAACACTGGGTGTAAAGCAGGAACAGGAGTGAAGCTGGATAAGACGCCAGTCCATCACAGGGTACCATGCACACACACGAGCAATTTAGAATAGCCAGTCCACCTACTGGCATATTACTGGGAGCTGTGAGGAAACCAGACAACCCAGAGCAAACCCACACTAACACAGAGAGAACACGGGACACTCCACAAAGAGACTAACAGACAAAGCTCAGGATCAAACCGGGGACCTTGGAGCTGTGATTTGGCAATGCTGTGCCACTGTGGAACCCTCAAATCAAACCGGAGATGAACGTATTTTAATAATTAGTGAAAATTGCTTGCGATTTTTGTTAGCCTTTTGTCTTAGATGGTAGACATGAATGCATACTAAGGTGACATTTTACTCAAAGCATATGCTACAAAGTTGGGTTTGACATTCTGGGCCTCACCCATTCAAGTTTCTTCTCATTGTGACACCCATGATGACGTAGTCCTAGCATAAATGACATTCATTAACCCTAATTATCCTTTGTATGGTCATTTACGTAACTAACGAAAGTACTTTATGCAACAATTTTAGCAGCACACTCAAAGAGTGATTTTTGACTCAGCTGTTTTGTACGTCCATAATATACAGGGCATCTGAATTATGCAAATGCAGAGCTGTAAGCCTACACATTCGCCCTATGATGACTATTGTGCGGGGTCGACGCTAATCTCCCCACCCTTTCTACTGAGTCATTACTGACATTTGTCATACAGTGTGTTTGAAGGCACTAACGATTAGGAGACAGTAATAGTAACTGGTGCATTGTTTTGTTAATGGAGCCTTGTTTAAGTAGTATGAGTCACCTATTTGTTGATAACTTTATGTAATGGTACAAGCTTACCTGAAAGCTTATATCACTATAACTACAAGAGCCATATTTGATTTATGTATTGATTTATGAGATAAAATCAGTTAAACTCTGCTGGATTCATACAGATGGATGGATTAAAATTTCCAGAGTCTCAAACCCAACAGAGTAAAGCAAACTGTTTCATTTTTATGAGAGCGGACTAATAGTGAATGAATAAATGATAAGCTGACTTACTAAATGAATGATAAAATAAGAGTTTGCCGAATTCCGCGTTGGGAGAGTTTTCCGACACTGAGAAAGCTGATATATGTTTAGATGTCAGAGCTTTTTCTCTGATCTGATGCCTAAGCATTCCAGGTGTACAGTGATCCAATACCTTACATCACCTCTATTCTTTACCTGTCTGTTTGGAGAACAGTATACTTATTTATTTGTGAACTTTATAAATCATGAGAGTGCATGCACCTGCTGTGTTCCTGAGCAGCACCATGCAGGGATTAGTTCTGTTAAAGATAGCCCTGAGAAGAAATGTTGCTCCCTCTTCATGAGTCAATGGTGAGAGGCACTAGAATGAATGTTTGAACACACCGTGCCTGGGTCTGCAGCCAAGTGCTCAGTCCCTGCTCTCTGCAGCCATGCCACGGTCCATCAAATGCCCATCTGCAGTCCATCATCTGCTTGGGGGAGAAATCAAAAGCATGACAATTAAATGTGAAGTTGCCTGCCACTCATCATCATGACAGGTGCCTATTTGGACAGGAATATTACTGGTGATGTAATAGTGTCAGACAGCAAGAGTGCTGAAGCCAAATTCAAATCAACCATAACTGTCGGCTGTAGTCAGTTTTTATCTGGTCTTTCAAAGCACACAGACGGTTTACAGATGGTAGTGCATTATTCAGATTTGGAAGTGGAAGACGTTACAAAAAACAGGCTGTTGCATATCAAAACTATTGGTTTATCTTGGATTTTGAACTTGTGTGCTAATCAGTGAAGAACCAATCTAACCAGACTTCATAAAAGCATTCACCCTCAGAACTCTGTATATCTTGGTTTCAGAAAATTCAGGCTGTCTACATACAGAGCCATAGATGTTTCTAGCTGTGGAAAACAGTCTAGAAAAAAATATTTGCAGTGCTCTTGCTGCTCACATTACTGCTAGTTGTCCCTGAACTCTGATCTTTCCTCCAGTCGAGATACCCATGTCTGACACCCTTCCTCTGCCAGACAACAACCCAGGAAATGCCACAGAGCCCTACTTTGTCCCATGACTTGCAAATATTCTCAACACAGCCTGTAAGTATGACTTACACTACCTGCAAATCATGAGCAATCAAAGTGAGGAATTATCAAAAAGACCTTGTTTGAACATTACTTTGGCATACATTTCAGTGAGCCAGTACTCCAAGGTATTGTCCAAATCAGCCATGGGCTGCACTGGTGTTGATATTGGCGGGAAAGTAAAGCAATTTCCATGGCTCCCTAATTGGTCTGAGCAGGGGGAGCCATAGATCATTCTGAGCGGTAATTAGAGAGTAGTTTTTCACTGTGGAACATTGGTGTTTCTCATCAACCATGTTGGGACTGTGGATTTAATGTCAAATCTGACCTGCTGATGGTGTCACACTCCGATAAACAGTATTAACCATCTGGACAGCCAAGGACATTCTGATCAACCGTTCCAGCTATTCTGGCCAGAGTTTCTCAGCTCCAATCATGCAAAAACACAACATTAAGGTTTCTTATTTTAATTTATTTTTTTCCTTTTCTTGTCACACACTGAATAGGACATTTAAAATAAATAAATATATATATACATACATACATACATACATACATACGTACACACACACACACACACACACACACACACACACACACACACACACACACACACATATATATATACACACACACACACTCCTGAACAAAATCTTAAGCCCAGGGGAAACATTCCAAGTATTCGCATTTCGCACTGGTGGATCATAACCAGGTTGTAAGAACTGCTTCAAAATGTCAAA